>OOFB01037351.1:9179-48762 GCA_900323305.1 Trachyrincus murrayi
AACAGATGTCCGTACACTTATTATCACAGGCAGTAGGAATTAATCCCAGAGTGCTTTGCTGTTCCCTATCCCCAGCAATGCTTCACTTCAGGTCAAACTACAGCAACCACTGAGTGCTATTAGCTTGCAGCAGCTCACAGGCCGAAAATGGAACACGCTTTCCATTCACACATGCTATGTCTGTTCTTCATAACAATTAAAACCTCCTGTACATCGTCAGTTTCGTTGTCTGGTGTTGTCCTGACTGAAATAACCTCAGTCCCACATACACAATGAATATTCTCACTCATTTATTTCTTTTTTAGTCATATTTTCTATTTTATTATTCGAGGTTGTGGTGAAAATTAAAAAAATGTATGCCAGTGTTGTTCATTGGGTCTTCACTAGTCTCACAAATCAGACTTTAGATTAATATCGAAAGGCTCTGTCGTCTCCCCTCAGAAGTTCTGCTATAACATAGTAGGACTTCTGCATCTGAGATTCGAGGTCTTCATTGATAAAGTTGGTCGTGATAACTTTACATTTAGTGAGTTAGTTTTACATTTAAAACCTATATCCTACCTTAATTATCACATCCCCCTTCAATTCCCTTTCGATGAACAGTGATACTGAAAGCAAACATATTATCCCACACACTCAGCTTGGATAAATAATGCAAACGGTGCAGGCTAGCCGAGCTGGTTCTGCAGCCGACCTGTCCGTTGAGCAGGAACTTGGATCTATTAGTATTGATGTCACGAGGCTAAAGTGCAGCGCTACAGCCACGCCACCAGTCAGCCCATTTGTCAAGTGAATTCCCTGGGTCAGACCGGGGCCCGGTGATGGGCTCTGACCATGTGAGGTTCATTTCACTGCAGAATGGGGGCATTATATCCTTTCTTCAGAGGACCGGACCTTATTGCTTTTATTGAATTATGTGGTTTAATATCGACCTCCACGGAGGCACTTTGCTGCTTTGATGACACATACACACTGTGTGTGTGTGTGTGTGTGTGTGTGTGTGTGTGTGTGTTAGGGAGTAGATGACCTCTGTTCAGGTTTAACAGTGGACTGTTTTTTTTTTTTTCTGTCTGTCTAGACTCTGGTCGGGAGCTGGTCATCACTGACCCAGTGGTCAAGAGTCGAGAACTCTTCATCTCGGACTATGTAGACACGTACCACGCTGCTGCGCTCAGGTAAACACCGACACACAACAAACACAAACAAACCAAACAAGAAAGGCTGGAAGCTTTATGTCCATAGCCTTGAGCCAAACAATAAAGCACTGAAACAGCAAATGATGGGTTTTAGCCTCCCCTGTCGTCCTTCTGCTCCCAGAAAATATGATAGCAATCACACTGTAACTCTGTCGCGTCTAGCACCAGGAAAAAAAGGGCAGCCATGATAGTCTCAGCCTGAAAACATATATGCTATTTTTTCTCCTTTCTCTTCGCATTTCATCTGTTCCTGGCTCACATAAACCCACATGCACGCCCCCGCACACACAACTCATCTTCTTTCGTAACCCACTTCCCCCATCCCATTTCTGTCTTTTAACCAAAACCATGTGTCCTGCTCCTCATGCTGTGTGCTGCTCTCCTTCTCCTCCCCCCCCCCCCCGAAAAACCACTGATTTCAGGGCAAATTAGTGCCAACTCCCCCCACCCCCCCAGATAAACTGGTGGCAATTCCAGTGGGATGCTGTAATGCAGCAGTTCCACTCTCTCCCCCTTGCTCCACACCGCCTGGTCCTCCCCAGCCACCCTTTCATCCTGGGAGGTGCAGGAGGAGGTGCTGCGTCCCAGCCCGGCTGTGTAGCCGCAGACCACCGTGTGATGCCCATTATTTTGATAAGCCCAGACACACCACGCCATGACGGACACACAAGAGATGGGCTCAAGATGTGTCTAGAGTCCTAGTAGTCCATTTATTTACTCTAATGCAGGAGTCCTTAAACATTTCGGGGCCCAAAAGATCACGACCCATTTTGGGTCTCGATCGTCACACACTCCGTCCATTGTAAACTCGTTTTGGTTATACAATAAAGTCATTATTATCATCATCATCATCATCATCATCTTCACTCTGGTTTGTGCTTGTTTGTCTTCCAGGGGAAAATGCAACATTGCCCATTTCTCTGACATCTTCGCTGCCCGGGAGTTCAAAGCTCGAATGGACTCCTTTTTCTATATCCTTGGATATAACCCAGAGACCAGGTGAGCTGCTAACCGTTCTCTTTACATTTGTTTATTGGAAAATCAGGGTGTACAGAAATGATTCATACAGTCTCATGTTTTCCTTCTTCTCACAAACATGACAGAAATTAAAAAGGGAAACAAAAAACAAACAAGAAGTACAACTAACTCGTCCTGTAATCCCCTCCCCTAGACAGACAATATTTTGTTTGTTTGTTTCTAACCCTTTTTTGTTTAAGTGGAAATCATTTGAGGCATTGAATACAGTTGAACATTAGCCATGGTCATTTCAAGCCTTCGTTATTCTGCTATATGCAAGGTTGCAGTTCAACCAAGGTCTTAAAACCTTCGAACTAAAGGATGTTTTAAGTTAGGGCTCCTGCACTTTGGAACAGTCTAGACCAGTGATTCTCAACTGTTTTTTTTAACTAATATTTCAATGTTAATTCATGTTTCAGTGGCTTACTATTTCATTGAGTTTAGCCCCAATTGTTGCAGCTTTTTATTTGCTCACAGTTTTTAACAGTACATGAAGGCATTGTTGATTACTGCAATATTGGTAAATACATTTTCTTTTTTGGGTTGTGACTTAATGACACACGTGGGTCCTGAGGCTAGATCAGAACCACTGGTCTAGAGGAACTATGACTAGCAGTCAGTTCCCCTTTTAATCACTTTTGAAGACACAGCTATCGTATTATCGTGTTGTTATCTGTATTAACATGCCATATACTCTTATGCCATTCATGTTGTTATTCCTTTTTTATTTCTGCTGTTTTCATATTTTTTTATTCACTTTAGCCTTTTTGATTATTGAAAATTAAATTCATATTTGTGTGGCTTGGATGTGCAGTCCTTTTTGAAAGGTGATATTCAAATATTAATATTGCAATTATTAAGAGTGAAATCATGCATGTCATTTCCATTTCAATCAAGCACAGCAAATTCCAATTTTCATTGTGTGTGCATTTTCATCAGCTTGAGCAAAGTACATAATGTGTGCAATTATAACACATTGTATTATGTATCTATATAGATATCTGTCTATCCATATCCATCTCAACATTGCAACTGCACCATTGCTGTGCAGCTTGTTTACATAAAATGTGCGTTCAATCGCAGACCGGCTGGCCCCTCCCACTCCTCCTTCCCCCCGTTTGGTATGCTGAGCGGCGTGTCTGCCGCCCTGCAATTTCAGCCTTGTTTATTATGGTGCAGACATATGAGGAGAGATGAATTCCGTATCCCGATTGTATGTGTGTCTGGCCGTCTGTGTGCGTAAGGTCGTAGCACATGCTCAGTTGTGTCTAAAAAAAAAAAAGAAAAGAAGCGAGGTGCCTACGCTGTGTGCGTGTAGGCTGAGGTCACAGCGCAAGTGAATGCCTCTCCGGAGCGAATGCGTGGTTCTCCATTTTGAGCACCTAGAAATAGGTGGGAGAGGGAGTTTATAACAACGCGCGTTTTGCATAAAGTGTCACCGTCCGACCTTAAAGCTTGATGTCAGACATGGACGATTTGTTCAGTCCCAGGAGGTAGGTTCGCGATCCTATTCTCGTGCTTAGACGTATTGGTGCGCGAGTATTCACTCATCTCATTTGCGCTGCGCATATGTCTGACTTAAAGCATAGTTTGGATACGTGTATCGATTAACTGCATCGTTACTATAGACGTATTTGTCAGAGAGAAAGAAAGCGCCCATGTACCCGTTATTACATAGGAATTGAGCGCTGTTAGCACAAGCAGTCTGTCACTCCAGTGTGTACCGTTAATGTTACTGCAAAGCCAGCCGCGCGTTATTTATCCATTAAATGGCAGCTACATTCGGATTTTAAATGAGTCTACATATATCAAAATGTTAAACTATATTCTTATGAGGAGAAGCTAACAACTGATCTGTCTCCGTTTTGCAGTAGCCTCGGTGCTCATGTTTACAATTGAGATGACATGGCGTATGAAGAAAGAGCGGCTTTGTGCACCCTCAGACGAGGAAAAATGAATTATTCATAGATTTATTATCACGTCTAAGACGTTTCGTATAGAAGTCACGTGTGGTAACATTTCTAGCCAGGAGTCGAGTCTGTTTGTGTGTGTGTGCTACAATTATGTCAGTGTGCCACAGACTCTTACAATGATTGGTTGAATTTGATGGAAGGGGCGGGTCTAGCGTTGATTGCACAGAAAAAAGTTAAACAGACACTCACGATGTTGTTTGGGTTTAATAATTAAACATACCTGCACGTTTAAGAGAGAGTAAATAAATACCAAGTTAATACATAACTTTTCCTGATATGCGTTCAATATTAATTGTTTAGCATGCCAAAGTCCACTGTGCTTTGAATAGCTAATTTGATTTAAAAAAATAAAAAGTTGTCAACACTACTACATATGAGAGGTATACCGCTTATGTGTCCTACTACATTTTCACAGCACTCCCAAAGATAAGTAAATCAAAATAAATGTTTGCTGTACAGACCATTTTTAGTCTTCCACAGTTATGTTGAGTATGTGGCTTAAAGTTTGTTTTTTTCTCAGCCCATTCTGACTGGACTGCCTGTTTTTCTCCACTAGGCTTCATGTGTTTTTGTGAACTGGTATGTTCTTCCTAGAAGTCTGTATTTTGCTGCTTCTCCTGAGAACTGCTGTAGCGTTCTGACAGTTTTCTCTCAGATGGCGTTCTGTTGCACGTCCTCGTTTGTCATCCTTACGACTTCCTGCCAAACTCACCAGCGACTTGGCCCACTGCACACCGCCACAAACACATTTGCAACAACTTTCTCCCTTGCACAGATCGAGTGGTTAATTTAGGCTTTAGTTGAAAACACATAACAAATACAACTGAGTCTTGTTTTGTGTTGTTGTCTTTGTTGTCTCTTGTTAGTGGAGCTGGGGTATGCAGTGTTATTTATGGTATTTTCTACAATGTATGATGCTCAATTTGATAACTATAGTAACGTATTAAGCAGAAAAATTATTCTTCATATATTTTAGCTTTTTACAGTAGAAACAAGTTTTGTAAAAATGCTACGGCTATGAACTGGTAATTTATTCCTTGTCAAAAAGAATGTCATGTTTTGGTTATTGTCCATTCACTGCTGTTGGATGTTGTACGACCTTAGAGAACCTTATTATAATGTGTGGCATCCTTCCTAGAACCCTTCCATGAGTAGCATTAATTAGTCTTTTCATGTGTATGTAGTGACAAGATCACTTGATGTGAGCTCACTATGTATAAACAAACAGCGTCGTAAGGAAGGAATACAGCCTAGCAGCAAGAGACTTGTACATGCACAGAAGGTCTTAGACTCCTGCAACAAAACAAGGTCCACACCCGCTGATTCATTGTAAACCATTCCGGAGGTGTCTCAGCAGCAGAACTACTGCAGTAAATATATTTATTCCCTGGCAGACTGTGAGGTGTTATTTGTTAGATGCTATCCGTGTCTTGTGTCCCTGCATCTGCTGTGTGTATCTACCGAGAGTAAGGAAAGGACTGTCTTCTCGCTAGTATATCCAAGTGCAGGGTAGAAGGCTAATGTTATGGGGAGGCAGGTCAAATATGTGTCCAGCGAAGGCTGTGTTTTTTAAGGACTGTAAAGTTACCAGAGGGACCGGGGCTCTAAGGTTTCAGCCAAGTCCCCCCCTCGGCCGACCGCCATGATGGAGTGAGAGCTACTCGGGGTGCAAATCATGCTGACAGATTCTGGGCCGCCCCGTGCTCGGCTGTATGAAAGTCGGGCCATTACCTAGGCAACAGGAGGGGAAAGGCTTTTCAAAAGGAACATCTTGTCATTTTCTTTAATCCATTGCAGCTGGTGATTCAGAACACTATTATTAAATTGCAGTTGCCATGGTTACTAACATTTGCACCGGCAGTCTTATTTCAGAGGCTTTCTCCCTTCCTCCCTGCATAGCCCCAGCCAGCCCCCTCACCGCTGGTTAGGGGAATTCTTGTTTTATTGCTCCTACAGTCTGAGCCATGGAAATGTACTCTGACCATTGCATCCCACATGCACGTTCTCCCTTTTGTTTCTTGCTTTCAAAAAATAAAATGGAAGGGAGTTATGTGTTTGTCACACGTTGCTACACTTTAGATAGAGAAACCTTGATAAGATGTATCATTTACTATTCATCGTGGTCTCTGACGTGCAACCCATGCCATAATAATATTGCTTTTTTATATGACTGTTTAGCTGGATTAACAGACACACCTGATTCAGTCACTTGGTGTTTATCTTTTATTTGTAGTATCTTTCTCATATTTAATCACGTCTTCTACTCTTTTTCAGACGACTGAACAGCACTCAAGGGGAAATAAGAGTGGGCCCCAGTCATCAAGTAAGTCATCGCCGTATTAAAATGTGCATTTGATCAGTCAATACATTTACATTTTTACATTAGTCTCTGCAGCTTTAATCTAAATAGGTGCAACACGGCAGTGCAATTGCTATAGACTTTGTTGTTGTTTTTTTGTTGACCCAGCTCTATTGCCTTTTAAAAGTGAGAACATGGAAAGCGATTAGGCCGTTTGAAAGTCATAAGCCATGACTTTCAAACTGCCTAATGCAACTGAGCGTGTGTGTTGAAGGCTGGTCGAGACACAGGGGCCCCTCCACGTGTGACCGGGCCCCCTGTCCATCCGCTCAGTGAAAGGCGGATGACAAGTGACTGAAAGCTGATATTTTCTTAAGGCCTGCGTTCTATTTGTAGTGTGACACCATCTGTTCCTCTCCTTCTTCCCTGGGTCTAATTAGGCCAAGCTCCCGGAGCTGCAGCCCTTCCCCTCTCCCGGCGGCCAGGCTGTGACCGAGAATGAGGAGCTGGTCTGGATGCCGGGGGTCAACGACTGTGACCTTCTCATGTACCTCAGAGCCGCAAGGTAAAGCAGGAGACGGGGAGGGAGAGACACGGCCGTTTCCACTCTGGCCAGACCTGGGCGACACCTGTTCATGCAAAGCCATTAGTGGTTTGTGGTTTTAAAGAGCGCAGGTGGAGTTTAGTGGTTGTTAAAAGTAAACTCTCGTTGAAGAAATGATCACCTCTATGCAATATTTCAGATTTGGTGGATTTATTGTGTGCTATATAATGCTAATTCAAACATCCAGAAGGCAAACTGATTATATACATGCTATTCTAAAAATGCTGATGTTTAGCAAATATAAGACAATACAATAACTAAATGACATGGTAAAGAACATATGAACACCGTACAGTAATTGTAAAATATGAAGTGGTTTAATTTAAATCTTTTTTGTGTTCATCCATGCAAATGCTGCTTACAGTTACAATATGTTGGTTAATGTGTATATTGTAGTAGTTATAGATTTGAATATGCAGCGTTCCTCTGTGTCTACAGGAGCATGGCTGCCTTCGCAGGAATGTGCGACGGAGGCTCAACAGAAGACGGGTGTCTGGCGGCGTCTCGAGATGACACTACACTTAATGCACTTAACACTGTGAGTTACCGCACAGCAAGAAACCATGTCAACAGCAACTATGTCCTTTCTGCAGTTGGTGTTTAGTTGAGACTGTTTGGAAGGATTCCTACGGGTGCTGAGAGTATCCAGGTTTTTAGCTTGATCAGCTGACTTCAGTAGTTGCATGCTCCCTCTATAGTTGTGTGCGGTGTACTAATTGTGAAGCCAGCTTTCCCTAAAAGAACAGTCAGATGAGCTGGTGGGTCCCTTCCAAGAGTCACACCTTACTGCACTGTTGTGTGCCTACAGTCCAGTTCACCTGACCTCGCTCGAATGCATTATGTGTAACGAGCTACTTTGAAAATGTATGCAAAGAAATCAAGTGTGAGAACGAGATTGGAATCATCATAAACAGGGCATTTATATTCCAACTCTATACCGTGGAGAATTAACATAATGGGCAGGTCGTGGTTTTGCGACCTTCCCTTTCCTCATTTGCAATTCCGATGAAACGCCGCTTGTTTACGTGCCGGTGGCCGCAGTGCTTCTCCGCATGTTTCCCTCGCTCGGATGTGACACAGGGCTTATAGCCACACAGGGATTGCCTTTGTCTCTCCCTGTTGTTTGTGATCGCTTCGCCTCTCAGATCTTTACATGCAGTCTCTCTAGTTCTCTGCTCTTGATGGAGACTTTCAGTGAAAAAGAAAATGTTTCTTTAATCCTTCAATTGAGAAGAAATTGTACTCACATCAGCAGGGGGATCCTCAAGCTGTGTTAGTAGCAGTAGTTCAAAATGATTTCCCTCCTTTTACAAGGAACAGAATGGAAAGAAAATTACCAGACGCTTTATTAAATTCATGTTGATATTGCGGATACTGTGATTTTGATAATACTGACACGGTGAGATTGATATTCCAGCCGTTATTTGATATTATGAACTCCTGTCTATTGCATTACGAGGACTGTTTGAAATATGAGGCACTGATGATGGGGCCCTTATTGTGTTTGCTCTCCTTCTCCTCAGCTCCACGAGAGCAGCTACGATGCCGGCAAGGCCCTACAGCGGCTGGTCAAGAAGCCTGTACCCAAACTCATAGAGAAGTGCTGGTCTGAGGACGAAGTGGTAAGGGACTGTTAAAAAATGTCTACGCATTTGTCAAATTATAATAGTGTCTTTTTGTTTTTACTCGAACATTATTCACACTTCTTCTATAATTTGAAATCTTTTCAACCTGCTTTGGCATCGTATATATATATATATCTGAGTCACATCCTCTGCTTGGGTCTGTGTTACGTACGCCTGTGTTATGGCTCCTGTGAGCAGGCAGGCCCATGTCTTTAGAGGGTGCTGTTGTAAGCCAGTTAGAGGCAGCACTGCTGCTGTTGGACGGGGATCACAGGACGTCAGTCGTTGCCCAGACGCCCCTCCAAGGCTCAGCAGCAGCTGCATCCTGTTTATCGCCGGCTGAATAAATCTTTACCGTGAAACGACAGCGAGGTGGGGGTGGGGGGGATTGAGAGCCGCTCATGTTGGGCTCCATTTGAATTTAGATTTGAATTTTGCTGCAGCAGCCGTGTGGAAAGGATGGCAGTCAGAAAATGGCCGCTGTTCCTTCTCATCTAACGACACGCAGAGATCAGTAGGAGGAGGGGGTTGAGGGAGCGCTGGAGATCACCATGTCAAAACAGTCTAGATGAAGGGCTTTGTCCTTGTTGCTACATGACATACTATGTACTGTTTGAATACCCAAGCCATTGTAAAGATAAGAAGTCTCACGCCCATGCAAACCTACATTAGTGATTTGGTTCAGCTTTTGATCGTGGAAAATCTCGAGGCTTTTCTCAATCCATGACATTTTTGTGTGGCGACTGTGTTCAGTTCATGGTAATTCAGATACATTACTGGTCTGTTACTCGAGTGTCTCACAGGTAGGCTTTCCATCCACTCAGATCAAATAAAAACCAATGGGTGTATTTATCCTGTAATTGAACACAATGGACACATTTGAATAAAGACCCGTGGCAGGACCAGAGAAAAATGCAATTATTTAAGTCGTCTTTCCTTCAGTTGACTAGCAATGAGGTCTTTATTTATGCATGCTGGTAATGATGTGTGTTGGAGATCATTTTCATGCCGTAGGTTATGGAGCTGTTTTTAGAACGGGATATGTATGTATGTCTCGCACTACTTGTTCAAAAGGAAAATTACTTATTTGCATTCAGTACTTTATTGACAAAGGCATGGAGGGAAAAAGTACATAGAATAACAAATGAAACAGTTTAACTGTGTAGTTTACCAAAGGATCTTAAGGAATACTTTTGATTATATATATATATTTAAAAAAACCATTTTTATTTATTGAACATTTTCAAGTTATCCAAACAATAGGACAATATACATGCATCACATTTTACGGATAAGGAGAATTAACAAAACATAAAGCAAAATTAAACAAGCAAAATAACGAATAATCATACAAAGACCTTCATACTGATAGAAACTAAGACTAAGACAAAAACTGATAAATAACATATACATACAACAAAAAACACTAAAATTAAGAATAACATACAAAACAACAGTACGCTCCCGTGTTATTTTTACAAAAATACATTATATATAGAGCACCTTCCTGCTGAATAGCAGATTACTAAGATTCCAGTTTCAAGCCTGATTTACATGATCAATTAGTGGATCCCAGGTTGTGTAGAATTTACTAATAGAACCATTGAGAGTGCATCTCATATCCCTGATCCAATGATCATGTGATGGAGGAGTTACAGCTTTCCATTTAAGTAAAATACTACGTCTCGCTAACTGCTGTATGCGAGTAGGAAGATTGAGATCAGCTGATGGTATCCCAAAAATACAGGTAAGCCCACATCAGAAGTCACGCAATGATATGCATACTTGAGTTCGATCGGGGCTGAAGTCGGCTCTGTTTATCGTGTAGTGTGGGGGGTCTCAAGACACGTGATTTTGCATGTCTTTTGAGAGTCGGGAGGTCAAATATTTTTTTGAACTAATTAAACTCCTATACACAGGTCCAACTGTCTCAGTCTATACGAACGTGGTTTCATCAGATTACTTTCCCCTTAACAGTCTGCTGGGTCCTTATCTTTCTTTAATAACATAGTAATAGAGGACTGACGAAGCATGTCTGGAGGGGTGTTATTCACAATGATTCAGAATAAACGGAGAGAAGGAGTGAGGCAAGTTTATCTTTAAATTTCTTGGTGGGTAACCCGTCTGGGCCTGGGGCCTTCCCACTTTGAAGTGACATTATTGCAGTGATAATTTCCTCCAGAGAATGACATCGTTCTAGGTCTGCTTTGGATCCAATGCCAATTGTTAGAATATCCAGATTTGACCAAAGAATATCAAAAAGATTATCATTCGATAGTGAGTTTGAGGAATACAAATTGGAATAGAGGACCTTAAACTGGTTGTTAATATTTTGGTGATTTTCTGTCAATAAACCAGAGGATGTCTCAATCTGCGGGATGATTTGAGATGTTGGTGGGCTAATAGCTTTGATGGCTTATCCCCCTCTTCATAAAATCTGTAACGGTTTTAAAAGAGCGCCTTGTCAGCTTGAGTTGTAGTTAGTAGGTCGAATTCAGCTTCCTACTCTTTCTTTGATCGGGGCAGGGGTTGAGGAGACCGATGTGAGTCTATCCAGAGCCTTGATGTTAGTAATTAGGTCCTCAGCACGTCTCTTATTGTTTTTTCTAATAGCTGCATTGAAGGAGATGATCTGACCTTAATGCCTTAAGTGCTTCCCAAAGGGTCGAGGCTGAGATGCCATCGGTCACATTGGTGGCCAAATAAAAGTCTTGACGAATTGAACAAAGCTGGAGTCAGCAAGGAGGAGTGTACCAAACCGCCATGGCTATTTGGACTTCTGGATCGGGAGAGTCATCTTCATGCATAGGGGGGATTTTAGAATATTGTTAAAGAACCTCATTGTCAAAATTGGGGCCATAAATATTGACTAACACTAGGTAGATTTGAAGCAGCTTTCCAGTAACAATTACATGTCTCCTGTTAGGATGTAGTTGGATGTGGCAAAAGGAACACGTGTTTAATGAAAATGTTGTTCAACCCAGTCTCTGAATTGGTCTGTGGTACGCAGGTGAGTCTCCTGCAGGAATGCTATATCTGCATTAAGCTGTTGAAGATGGGAAAAAACTTTCTCTTCATGGCCCTTCACATTACAAGTTATTACATTTACATTGCTATTCCCAGAGATCGAATGTAAATTGCTGTGCAACATAGGAGCCATCTGGTTTTAATGTTCTGATGTCTGAGAAGTGTATGATATGGATTAGATATAAACAAGCAACACACGAGAGACATTGAACTGAATAAATTAAGTGCACCTCCCCAAATGAGGTGAAAACTGCCACCCCTTGAACAATTCAAGCTTCTTTGTGTTTTCTTGTACACCGTAAAACTTATAAAAGCAAACCTCTATTTTTTTCCAGTCAAACATTTTGTCCTCCCAGCTGGACTGAGATCTGTATGCTTTATGCGTATCCAAAAAATTTCTCCAGGACTGGCAGTGTAACAAAGACAGGCAGTAGGGATTAATATGAAATACAAATACAAAATGTACAACCAGAAAGGAGTACCATATCCATTGATGGAGTAGAAAAAAATTGAATAAATAAATAATTCAACTGTAACCAACCAACTGTGGTCACATATCTATTTCACCTCCAGCATGAGTTACTATGGTTGTATTATTGCTATACCAAAATACTATAGTGCTGCTACCTGTTTATGTCTGTTATATATGTAGAATTATGTAGGCTACATATAAATAATGAGCCCGCGTATGAGTGGCTCTGTTGTATATCAGTTTCAGAGACTAGAGTCTATGTTTATAGCTAAGCCAAATTACCTCACGAGTCAGCGTTGTTGAAATGTGGAGAGGATGCCTGGTCGTCAGGAATATTGTTATGGATGCGGGCGGTCGCCTCCTCCGGGCTTGTGAATTTCAGGTGCTGATTGTTGTGGGTAAACTGGAGCATAGCCGGGTAATAGAGTCCAAACCTGATTACGGCCGGGTGAAGTTTCCGTTTGGATTCAGCGAAGGCGGCGGTGCCGTTTGTAGACATCAGGGCTGAGATCGGGGAAGAAGTGGATTCTTGTTCCGTGGAAGGAGAGCTGGCCTTTCTCCCTGGCGAGGTGCAGGATAAGTTAAGTTAAGATAAGTTCTTTGGTTATGAAGTGGTGTGCTCAACTTCTGTGAGCACGGTCCACTACAGATTTTTTTTGCACCAAACACCTCAATGGGTAAATTGGTAATAAACTGTCGGTCGTGGGCCTTCCAAATGTTCTTTAATTCCAATGATGCGAATATTCTGCCTCCTCCGTGTAGTCTCCCAGATATTCCACCCTCTGTTTTAGCGTTTCGTTCTTCTTGGCAAGGGAGAGACATGTTGCCTCTAGAGTTCTCTCATCCAGCTCGTTGAGCCCGTCCTCCACGTCAGTGATTCTCTGGCCATAAGCATTCAAAGTTGAATGTAGGGAGGCAATAGACGCTTGTTTTTCCTCTCGAAGTGAGTGGATTGAGGCTTGAATGGTCCCGATTGCTTTAGCTAGCGACTCCATGCCGTTAGCATCTGCCTCTGAGCCAATAGCTGATCTGTTTTGTACATCTCTCCCTGACGCTTTACCTTCTTTTTTCCAAATGATAATGGGTCACCCACCGTAGTGATTCGTGAAATAAAAGTTGGAAAAAGGTTTGCTAAAGTTGAAATAGTATAATTATTTGCAGGAGCTGTGGCGGACGCATCTACTCACTGACTATGCTCGACAGCGCCCCTCTTTTCATTATATTTTTAGGTTAATATTGTAATCCTATACTCCTATAATCCTATAATATTGTAATACTGTAATCTGCTTCGTTGTATTGCATAACAGTTTTAATTTTGCAGTTGGGCTCAAGGAATGAGCTCAGCAGAAAGTCAAGTCACCATAGCCGTTATGGTGTTTTGCATAAATATACAGCTATATTATACACAGAGGCAGTGAGCTGGATCTGTACTGCTGTCCTTCATACGGCCAGGCTGAGGCCGGCCATGCGTCCCTCACTCATCCGATTACCAGTTGTGCCTTTCCTGCCGCGCGGCCTTGAGGGACAGGTGTAAACGCTGACCTCGACCTTGACACCGCTCTGCCTGCTCCTCATTTATTCATCGTCTCTGCTTGGCCTCTCCTCTTCCTCCTCCTGCCCCTGTTCCAGTCCCCTCCAGGAACAGTCTCATTATTCCTTTCTCCTCCCAACCACCACCACCTCCGTCCATACTTCCAGAGATGTGAATAAAGGTGACAGCGGGAGCCGCTGAATTGACAGAATCAGCCTGTCTGCAAGGTCTCTTATGCCCATCCACCCTCCAGCCCCTTTGACATCCCATGCACCCCCCTGTCCCCCCACCCTCGGTCTCTTCATGTCTGCAGCTGCTGCCACATGACTCATAAGATGGCCCTATGTCTGGACTCTCTGACAGTCCATAAATATAGTCTGTCTCGCGCTCTCTCTCTCTCTCTACAATTGTCTTCGTGGAATGAAAACCCCCCAGCAGCAACAATCAGTCTTAAATCATCATCATTAATACGGTGGAGGGAGAATGTGACGACGCTACCGACTGTTCATCGCCATGCCATTGTAGCAACATAAAGATGATTTCAGTAGGGCTGATTGGTGACAGCTCAGCACTCAACAGTCAGCTGTCACGTTGTTTAATGCTGTAATACCTACAGCTCCACATTTCTCATTTTTTATTAAACCATATAAACATGTCTGTAATTTGGAAAAGAATTCAGCGAGAATGTATTTCCCCTTGACAACCACCACTATAAAGTGTGGGTATGTTAAGTTGATTTAGACTCTTAATCCAGAGATTAATTTCATATAAATAGATAAAGAAATGTAACTACTGCAGAATAATGCTGGAACTGTAGCCACAACAGAATACAGATTTTACAACATAATACAGATCATTGTACATGCTATTGCTGATGTTTACATGTGTAGCTTTTAAGCTTTACACTTTAATCATGTTTTATTTTGTCATATATTTTAATCTAATGGCGCAGTGAGAAAATAGTTTTCACATACTGGAAAAATGCCTTAATTAAGGCTTAATTATTTCAGTTAGGAATTTCTTTTATGCTGATACATTGGCAGTTTTTTATTTAGCGTTTTTCATAGTCCTAATAGCCCAGAATATGTCTTGCATATCTATTCAATGTGTACTAATTGTATAAGTGCACTCAATATGGAACAAGCCATGTTTAAAAAAAACAGAAACTCCAATGTACGGTAAATACATTTGTTTTCAAGTATTTTGGGGAGGCATAGACGCTCCTCATAATCTCAAAATCCTCCTGATGTTAAAACTTGAAATAGGTCGTTAATATAGTGTTGCATGTAATGCATTGGCCAACAGGAGGTGCTATATAAGCAGTTGGCCTTCACAGCAGCTATATGTCACTATGAGAGAGAGAGAGGGAGAGATGGATGTGGGGGGGGGTTGATCTATCACTGATGGGGAACACAGGGTTAGGCGGGTGGGGGGTTCTATTCCTCAGCCGACCGTGCTGTGCCTTGGCTTATCTCTGGCTGGGTCTTCAGCTGATGGATGACTCGTGCGGGTCTCTGACAGCACCGCGGCTCTGCCTGGCAGGAGGTGGGAGGGGAGGTGAGCCCTGGGCCCCCAAGTGGTGAAAAACAAGCCTACATGCCTGAGATGAGTGCCCAACCGAATGCACCCTAAGACAGATAGATCATGGCATGCCTCCTGCCCAGGTGCTCTATGTCCTCCTGTCTGAATCCTGTGTAGTCGTGTTAATGTCTGCCTAGATGATTACCTCCAGCAGCCACCCTCGTCTAAGAAGACACGGCCTCGCTGTCGGGTTCAAACCAGAGCTCAGTGCTGACAGTGTATTTTATTACCGTTATGGTGCCATGCCAGCAATGCTCTTTAGAGTTCTTAAGGGACCAAATAGCGAGGCAGGATGGGTGTGGGCTGGAATTTCCTGTCACCTTTTGTGTACACAGGAAATATAGGATGTTTCTTGCCTGCCAACACTTGGCAGAATCTCGCCATGAATACACTTTTTTAAACTAAAACAAAATAACGTCATCCACTGGAAAGAGATATTCGGTGGCCGTGAGGAAAGAGAAAGTAGTTGGGCATATCTAAACTAGGACTGTCATGCCATGTGAACACTGTGGGACGTTTCATATCTGGCACTGCACTCGGAGCATGTTGTGATTTTCTCCCAGTGCACCGTGGCCAATCTCATTACGAGCTGATATTTCGTAGCAGACAAGCAGTGTTTTCTCCCATTGGTTTTGGATAGCTGGCTGATTGTCCACAGTTCCTCTGGGTTTATACACAGCAGGCTCGCAAAGGTCAGCTTTAAACAACGAGTCAAGTATAATGACTCCGTATTGACTCAGAGTGGCTGTGAGTGCCTTTTGGACACGCCATACACAGACAGAGAGAGAGAGAGAGAGAGAGTCTGAACATTTCACTTGCGTCAGTGTTTTCCACCGGATGACATTTAATCTGAATTGTGTTCCCCTCCCCGTGCAGGCCTTTCCATCTTATCATAATGATGCCATCTCCGTGCATATCCCGTGTGATCTTAACCAGTTTTACAACTTTTTAATAATCCGCTCCGAGGCAGGAAGTGCGCACACACAACAATGACCTTTTGAGCCATATGCTCTCCTTCCACTCCTCCCTTTATGTCTCTGCTCCCTGGCTCCACAATAGTGCACTGTTAGACACAGAGGAAGAGGGGGGGGGGGGGCTGGCCGTTTGGTAGTGCTTCCTTGCTGCCTTCTCTCTCTTGCGCCTGCGTGCACTCTCTCCTGCTCTCGCTCACTCTCTCTCACTCTATCTGGCTCACTCGCCTTCTCTCTGGCTCGCTCAGCCCCCCCCCCCTCCTCCTCCTCCTCCTTCCTCTGTGTGTTGCCTAGCAACGGAGGGCTGGAGCAACCGGAGCAGGGGCAGAGCGATTCATGGAGCAGATTGGCGGATGATTTATTAGCAGGGCTGGGGAGTAGTGAGCCCAGGCAGCTGAAATGGAGCCTCAAACTGGAGCCGACATGTAGAGAGGGAAGGGTGAGGAGCAGGGGGGGAGGAGCCCCACATCTAGGGATGGAAGGGTGAGGAGCAGGGTGGGGGTGGAGCAAAGCCCACACCCCCAGCACACCCACGGCAACCACAGACAGACACGCAGTGTAAACGGTACTGTAGGGAAATGTAATTAAAGTGACATAATTAGAGGAATGACGTTGGTTGGCTCTAATAGATTTCAGTGTCACGGCAGGTCTCTGTCCAGACACCAGGTAACTGAAACAGCAGGTTCGTGACGGAAGATGACACCACAGAGCACATTAATGAATCCCTCCCATACCTCGAGGCAAACTTGAAACGATTTATTACAGGAACCTTTGATTGAGGTAGGTTTGTGGTCACCTGCCAAGAAGCCAACCATATTGTTGTTTTCTTCCTCTTCGTCTAATCTCTTCATCTCTTCCGTCTGGTTCATCTTCTCCGACTGACATTCATGCGGTTGTCTGCTCTTTAAAGCCCTCGAGTGTGGTTAAGGAAGAAAAACACAAACCCAAACGGCAGCGCTGGTACTGGAGACGGCTCCATCTACTGGCTAATCAGCCGCTAACACCTTCAGCCTGTTAATGCAAATGAACCCCCCGCTGATAAACATGCCCTCCTTATTTCAGTGTCGCCAGGCACAGCTGCCCACACCTGGCTTAGAGTTTCACTTCCGCTTGTTTCCTCTCAGGGGCAACGGTTTTCTCGTTGAAGCTTGTCATTTTTTTTCTGAGCTTGTTATTCACAATTGTATGTTGTGTACTTTTGCCTTTTCTTTTTTTTTTTTTTTATGTCTGGATGTCGTATTTACATTAAGATGTACGCAGTACTTTCTGTTGTTGATTTGGTCGTCTGGCTGTGTCTGTATTTCTGCAGCAGCCGAGTCCTTGTGTTCACTCGGTAATATTGCCCTTTCAGTCCCCTACCAAAGCTGACTATGTAAACAATCTGGGGTTACATAATATGCTGTACATGGGCTGGAAAAATGACAAACACAGCAAACTCCATGTCTGGTTTTCCCGCTCTCCTGTCTTCTCCCAACATGTCCAAAACCCCTTTCTATACATACACACACATTGCATCTGCCCGCCTGCCCTCTCCCACTCCCTGCTTGTTAGGCTTGTGCTCCCAAGTGCATTCCAAGGAATGCTGGTCTTTTTACAAGGAAATGGTCAGCTTTGCTTTAATAGTGAGAGAGAAAAATGGCACCGGCTTGTCTCTGCGTGTGTGTACATGTGGGTGGTGGACGCATGAAGCCTGCTCTAGTGTGACAGTCTGTACAATGTCCTGAAACTGAGAGCTGTGTGTGTGTGTGTGAAGCCAGCATGCAGCACAGAACTCCACTCCGGGTTTTCCAGCCCACTGTGAACCAGCGGCTCTGTAGCAGAAAGATCACTTGTAAAGCCTTCCCCTTTGTAGTGGAGGAGCAGAGAGTGACATCTATTTCTTGCTTGTAAAAAAAGAAGCGATGTACCGACAGAGGCATTGTGGATTTGCTCCCTAATTTTTCCTTTACCTATGGCCGGACGACAAGATTTGCGCCCGTCTCCCTGAGGACTTTCCCCCCGCTTTACGCCGGAGTTACTTGCTTGTTACTTGGAAACGCTTGGCTGAGACCACAGCGGATCGGGGCTCGCCTCTGGAACAAGAAAGTAAATCTGTTGGTTGTCTGCTTCGCTGGTTATGAATGTTTTCAGCCTCGGCTTTTTATGGCTCGCGCTCTCTGTGGCTCTTAAAGGAGAAGAAATGCATTTAGGTTGGGTTTATTTTTATTCGTTCTCTCACGCTTTATTCCTGTTTGCTGGTGTGGTTAGCTGTGTTTGTTTTGGACTCCACCATATGTTCACCGTTAAGTTTTCATGTCAGAATTAGGCAGGACATGTTATGGGGCAGCGATTCTAACTGCGTTGCTGTCCGTGTCCTGTGCAAATTCTCCCTTTTTGAAGGGATTTGGATATTTTTGTTTTATATCATGTGTTTGTGCCAATGTGACAAGGTGAGATTTTGGATGTAATTTATTTGTTCATAAATAAACTGTAAAATTGTGTAAGACAATCCAGCATGTGCTAATGACATGGGCATTGCTTTTTTAAGTCTGAAGTTTATGTTGTGACTTTGAACTTTGGAGTTCTATGATCAGCACTGCAATCCACAGTTCTGTTGGGACAAATTCTAATAATTCATAATTGTCCCTTGTCCACATTAAAACAGCAACATAATCTGAGCGTCTCTGTAACTATGACTGGTCATTTCCTTGTTGGTTTTGTACCCTGGCGAATCTTTGTGTACTCCGGAGTTTAAACTGGGGCTTGTGTTCACGTGTAACTTTATGTGGGTGCTTTAATTAGCACTGAATTCACAAACCATAACTGATGTTGTTGTGGTCTTGTTTTTTTTGTCTCTTTTCTCTGTTAATCTGCAGAAACGCTTCATTAAAGGCTTGAGACAGTTTGGCAAGAACTTCTTCAGGATCAGAAAAGAGCTTCTTCCCAACAAAGAAACGGTAAGTCATACGTTTGTTTCTTATTGGTTAAAACTGCTGTTTGTGAGTGAGAGACGTGTGTGTGTGTGTGTGTGTGACTTTATTTATTATTTGTTAGACATGGCATATGGAACAAGCCACATGTGTCTCAGAATTTGCAGAACCGCTTCAACAGTAAAACATTTTAATGTTGCATTTAGTGTGCAGCTGTTTCCTAACCTGAGGCCTTATTGATAAGCATTTAGATCAGCCTGCCAGCCTGAGCCCCCTGCTTTGCAATACCATCCTATTTCTCTCTCTCTCCCTCCCTGTCTCTCTTCTCTCGCTCTCTCGCCTCGCTGGAAAAAACCATTTAGTTGTACCCAAGCTGAGAACCAGGCCGTGGCCATGGTTGCAGACAAGCCATTTAAACCTCACAAGAGCACGTGTTGAACACGCCGAGGGTTAATTAGCACCTATAGTTTTGCAGGCAGGTGATGAGTGGTGCAAACTTGACTCATTATTCCCAGCACAGCTCATCGTGTTTATTCATTCGCTATCTATACTCCTACAATTAACTTTTTAACTGCCCAGGATAATATGAAAGTTGTTATTCAAAGCTCAGTGAGATGTACCGAGAATGAATACAGCATTCCAACTCAGGAGGAAGTATTTATTTACACTGTTTGTATAATGAGGTCAACAGTTCTTTAATTTCTGTCACAGAAAACTCCACCGCTAACACTACTGGTGTTTTATTTGACTGTCAACCGGTTAAGTACATGAAGCACTTCTCCGTCCTGATCAGCATGGATGAATGTGAATCCTAACAAATCAATTGAGTCACTCTCCTCATTTCACTTTGCAGTGACATCTCAGTAGTTTTAAGCTTTGCCAGTCACTGATAGGCTTCAAATGTAGCCAGACAGGCTGAATTTATATCTGTCGCACTCAGACAAGCTGCCATTGTTTTGTTTATATTCCTTGGCAGAGAGATGTACCTCTGTCAGAGCTCCCGTGCGTGTGTGTGCGCGTGTGTGTGTGCGTGTGCGTGTGCGTGTGTGTGTGCGCGTGCGTTTTAACATTATATTAATCGTTAAACCAACCTGTGCCCTGTTAATGTAGCTGAAATGGAATCATTCCAAACAATGATTAACCCAGAATACAGCAGTTTACCCTGCAACAGTAAAGCACCGTTGAAGCTGAACACAAAACATGTCTGCCATACAAGGCCTTGTGTTTTCTTTCTTAGTTTTTTTTGTGGGGGCCAGGCTACATGTGTTTAGTTTTTCTGTAAATTGTATAAAAGTTTGACATTTTATTAAGTATGATATATGTAATGTAGCACATTGTTTTATAAGTTACCTGCACATCAGCTAAAAAATGTCCCAAAGCAGGGAAACATATATAGATATAAAATAATGTTAACAACACCATGCTGTTTGCAGTACGCTGGCTCCTTCTGGAAGTGGCAGATGTAGTGCCACAGACTTCAAAGGGAAATCAAAGGCAATTGTCACACCCTCCGCTGTTTCATCCCCTAGTTGGTCGGGAGCCGAGGAAATGTCAGAGTTGTCTCTCAGACATGTACAATGTAGGGATTTGTCTTGATTCTACACCGACCACTCCAGCGTTTCCATCATTAGGTGTGTTTGTATGAGTGTGTTCGAAACATCATTTTTTTCTCAAAATCAATTTGTAGCTCTGGAATGTGGGATTGCAGTGTCTGAATATCCATTTCCTGACAAATCCTTACTCACTTACTTGTGCTTGGGTTTGAAAATATGGCGTGTCCATGTGATTGGCTGTTGAGGACGTAATAGTCCAACCTGTGTGTGTGTGTGTGTGTGTGTGTGTGTGTGTGTGTGTGTGTGTGTGTGTGTGTGTGTGTGTGTGTGTGTGTGTGTGTGTGTGTGTGTGTGTGTGTGTGCGCATGGCAGGAAATGTAATTCACCTCCAGGCTCTAGCACAGACACCACCAGCACGAAGCAGGGACAGATTAATCCTCCTGCCCCCCTCTCGTTGGCTTTGAAATGGAAAATGAACTGCCCATTAAACGTAGGAGAAGACGAGTGGAAGATTGGGAGAGAGTAAGGTAGCGTAGTGGAGCTAAATGTAGATGCTGAAAAGCAGGGGTTGTTACCGAAGCCAAAAATAAACAGCTTGCAGCAGCTTGTGATGGAACTTGCGTTTCTGTTTTAAAGGCTGATCCGTGAACTTGTGCCTGTCAATTGACCCCCCCCCCCCCCTAAGGAAAGCTGCTAACAGCAGACCAACCATCTCCACTCCTAATCTCTGGAACATGGATGAACAACGCTCTCACAAGATTGACAGAAAATAGAGAGAACAAATTGAGGGGGGGGGGGGGGTGATTTCGTGGAATGCCAAGCAAGGAGATGTGCTCTGTATGAGTACGTGTGTTCCTGTAGCATGTCCTGCCCAGGGCGGTGCATTCAATCACCCAGCGTCCTCAGCCAGAGCCCAGGCCAGGAAGCGCTCTGGGCATGATGAGCTAAAGGGGAGGCTTCAGAATGGTCAGTCCTCTACACCCCACCCATCTTAGCTCCTAAGAGCTGTTGCTGGCCCTGAAGCGTCAGGAGCACTGTAACTGCCAGGGCCAACCAGTACGCTGTGTAAACACACCAGGCCTGACTAGCGCTCAGGAATGCTTTATATAAAGTCACATAAAAGGCCGGAGGGGGAAGTGGGTGTGTCGCCTGGATGTCTGCAGCGGCCCGCACTGCCACCATTTCCCCCACTCTGGAGAGAATGTCACGCAACTTGAGCTGGCCACTACCGTCATCCCCGACGGCCCAATGTGCTGCAACGGTTGATCACAGATCAGGTCTTGGTCCCGATATTTTCCACTGGACAAATTTGGTTTGGTTTGGCTTAATAGAGGCTCAAAAGAGTAGCGTACATATGCCTCTGCTTGCAATGAAGTGGGGTTAAAGAGGTCTAGTGTATTACCAAAGATGAGTTATGACATGGTTTGCACCATTTATTTTATTGGAAGAACAGTTATGACATTTTTCATTTCCTCCAGATACATAGCAATAAAGTTTAATCTTGCTTGGTAAATTAATGATATTTTTTATTGAGGCCTGCAATAGATGTGTATACCATTATATGATTATATCAGTAAAAAAACGAATGAATATTAAAAATGTAATTACACTAAATTCATTGCATTAATTTTATGACCCAATAGCATCACGGACACATTGCCTCAGTGTGTAAACATGTACTTTACTATTTATGATTTACAAACACAAACCAGGAGAAGATCTCCTGTGATGTTAGTGGAGCATCCAGACGAAGGGGATGTGTGACCCCTCCTCCCTCCCTGTAGGCACTGTCCTTTACAGGCTGTGTGATGGGCACCATGCAAGTGCTGTTTACAACACAACCTCACAGCAGATGTTTGCCTCTGTACAATCTGCACACGCGTCAAGCTGAATTCATTGCCACGTCCTTCGACCAGCAGCCCGGGGCCCGGGGATGAGCCTGATTATGAAGACTTTGGGCCGAGCACTAATTAAACCAGACCCTCGTACCACGAGGCCTGCCCCGCCTTGCAAACAGCTGCCGCCAGATTGACAGAATAGCTTCCATGTCTTTGGTAAACGATATAGCGTGTTTATATGGACGGCAGAATATATTGATGTTACTTCGGCAGACCACAGGCAATTTAGCCTCCCTGTGAGTGTGGGCAAACCTTGTTGAGGCTGATAGATGGAGTGGGTAGAGGAAGGAAGCTTCCGCTGTAATTGAGTTCTTTGGTAAGCTTCATGTTGTGGTTTTTTGGGTGGGACCAGCTTATCAGCAGAACGTGTGGGATCGACACCCCCCTCCCCCCTGCAAAAAGCTCAGTTGTTATCCAATCGGCTTTCATTGGCAAAAGCGCTTACAGCAGGAAAACATGAGTGCTGATTCTTCAGCGTGTGCATCCCTGACCTGTGAAAGCAGAGCTTATTCAGTCATTCTCCGACAGAAAGGCTCCACGCAGCAGGGAAAGGCTGTCTATTTAACTGCCTTTCACACACACATGCACACGCACGCTAGTGGACCAGCCAAGGACCTTTCACTGTTCATTTTCACTCGCCTGTCTGCTTGGAGGCATTGCTGAGCAGAAGGTCTACTTTTCAATGAGCTGCATAATGCCTTTACTTACGAGGTTTACATGGTCTTTGTCTGTGCACTGGTCAAAACAAAACGCGGTTCGTTATTGAGCCGTGGGGCTTGTTAAAAATTGACAATGTATATTGTCCTTCACAATATAAAAAGTATATATGTTTTTTACATGTATTCATGAAATGAAAGTATTGCAATAAGAAGTTCATTCTTAAAAACATATAATGCTACCACAACTGTATGGTAGCTTTGAAAGTGTTTATTTTTTATGAAATTGCTAGTTCAGGTTAATTTAAAAACGCTAATGCAGATTAGCACCAAGCTAACTAGTTGTTCTATTGTATTCAGTAGTGACTTCTCAATTCTGATTTAAGTGCTACGAAAAAGATTTGAGGAACAAATGTCGTTTTTTTCCAGATGTAGCATGAAGGAATAATATTCCCATCCTTAATAACATTAAAACTAAAACTCTACTATTACAAAATGCATTGGGAAGATGCAAAAGTCAAGCACCACTTACTGGAGATGTATACTGTATTAGCTGTTAGACTTGGTGAGGAGGGGAAAGCACATGTAGAGGTGATGTGACCATTAAGCCTTTAATTCAACCCCAAAGATAAACATTCTCCTCCGCCTCCTCTTCCTCCTCCTCTTCCTCCTTGGGCTGCACACTGTGGAGGGAGCAAGAGGGGAGCAGACCACCAGCCCTAATGGAAGTTTACACAACTCGATATCAGCTACCAGAAACCCAAAATCACATGAACCCCCCCCCACGCACACACACACACAGAGAACACATCTCCTGCTGTTTTCTCCACTCCCTGACTGACTCATTCGTCTAAAATGTAGGGGTGATTTTTATTGTGTTTTTTTTAGGAAGGGTTGGCGCTAGTTTCAATGTTGATTGTCCATTGTTATCCTTCGCTGGTTCTCTCTCCAGCCCTCCCCTCCCTAATTCCCCTGTTCTCTCCTTCCTCCCCGGCTCCTGCCAGTAACGGCCTTAACCATTTGGCTTCATGTCAAAGCAGGGGCCTTTTGTGGCCGTGTCACAAATCTGCCAGGAAAAACAGAAACCATCTGCTCTGGCCTGCGCCCGAGAGGGGATGAGAGTGTAAATACATGAGTTTAGCCCTCGCCCTCGTCCCCGCCTGACATGTCTCAGACCCTGGCCGCACGCTGTCCTCTGTAGCCTTTCAGGAGGAAGTCTCAAACATACCGGAAAGGAGGGCGGTAGGCTGTAATTACCCAGTCAGAGAGGAAATGCACACCATTATGTGTGTGTGAATTAAAGAAGTAAGTCATCTCGCTGGTACTTTGTTATGGTTCACTTGTAGGTCTCATTGTCTGCGTCTACAAGTGTATAATATCTCTTTTTGAGCTGCACATTCCCGTTTAGAAACAGTGACTTTGGCTTAGAAGTTTATATTATGTTGTGTTGCACTGTTAGCTGTTTACAAGGAGTGCTACACCATATCTATCCAAATGGCAATAGATTTCTCAACTGACCTGAACTCCAAGCATAGTGAGCTAATGAGTTAGGTTTGCTAATGTTGCCACTAAAGATGCTCGTAAGTTGTTGGTACGTATAAAAGACAGTCTGTAAGATCTGTGTTCACAGAATCACTAGTGAAAGTGCAGAGCAAGTAAGGAGTACAGAATAAATAATTTTTTTGCCATAATTCTGCACATACAGTTTGTCAATTTCATACATGTACATTACACACGCTACAATTTTGAGAGGCAATAACTGGACTGGAAGCCCTGAGTGTCCTGATATGAGGTAAGCCCATTCCTTGTTGGATAATCCACCACCCAGAATGCTCCTGCAGATGGAAGCATTCGAAAAAGGCATTATAATACCAAGCTTATGTTGTCACTATCTCGTGTTAGTGGGAGCAGAGGCGCACTCTGTGCTGCTCTGCCATGATTTAGTGGCTTGGTGGAAATGATGGTGCAGAGGCCAGGGCAAGTCTTCTATTTCATTTTATAGCCTGGTATTTATTTTATTCATTTTGTACTTCATACCAGGTTTATAAAAAATGGCAAAAACATGAAATTGCAGCAGTATCTTTGAATTTTAAATGCATGCATTGCCATATTTGTTTAGCCCAGGCAAGGGCATGATATGTAATGCTTTAAAACTAGAAATGTAGCCTGAGGCATATGCCTCCATTACAAAGATCTCGTGACATTTATGGACAGGATGAGTCAGTGATTGGATTTGAGGCTTCAGAGAGATCCCACTTGACTTGGCAGATCAGCGGAGCTATATCAACTGTCAAGCTGTCTGTTTAACATGCATCGCCGTAGCACAGGACTGGTATTTTCACTGGCAACTAAGAAACCCATTTGGGGGAAAAAATACTTGCTCAACTGCCCATTTTTTTCTAAGCTTGGTATTTGTGAACGGAAAAACAAATACACTGTAACGCTAACAGTTGGGCATTGTTCCTTCTCCCCGCTTTATCTTCATGAGGTTCACACGGCGCCAGGCTTTTTACTGGGTCGTGTAATTATCTGTATTCTAGCTGAAGAGACTTTTAACCCCGTTTTTTTTTTTTTTTTTTGCTTTCTCTCTCTTTTTCACACCAGTTACCAGCAGGCCCTCCGTTGCACCTGTTAGTTCCCATTCAAAAGCCCTGGCTAATGTTTTCATTTGTCCCTGCCTCATATAATGGCACTTGACACAGTGTAAGTGATGGAGGGGCAGGGTGACCTTTCCCCACGTCTGCCAGGCTGCTGTGGAGACCATGTGGTTGTCAGCCTGCAGCGGCCAAGCAGAGGGCCACTGCTGAGAACAGTCATTAAGCACCAAGCAAAGCCGACGCTCGGCACCACTCGACACTTTTGATCTGCACATTTCAATTAGATTTCACATCAGGGCGCCCGCCGCTCCTCAGTAAGCACCTGCGCGTGCTGCCTGGGCTGCCGCCACAACAAGACGGCTCTGTGTCTGCTCAATAACACATGCTAACTCAATGGAGCCAGAGGAGCGTTAAGGCCATATGATGGGAGGGAAATATCTCTTTGTTTGTTTTTGCTACCGTCAGCACATTCTCCTTAATGGATCTTCCAAACGGCTTTATTTTCCCAGATTATTGTATTGCTGCTGTAAATGCTACAAGGGAGTGTACCATTCCCCTTTTTGTTCCGATTTGTCTTTGGGTTATGGGTCTCCCCGGGTGATTGGTCTTTGGGTTATGAGTCTCCCCTGGTGATTGGTCTCTGGGTTACCAATCCTCCCAAGGTGATTTGTCTCTTGTGAACTCCCATTTGGAAAAGACATGTGGAATGCGTCCCACTATTCCAGATGTGCAGTCATCCTCTGGTGTGGTTGTGGAACTGCGCTTCCGAGCTCGTAAGATTTAGGCTACTCTCATGCCGGAATAAACGGCTTTTGCCGCCGCCCCACGGCTAAATTCCCCCCACCATGCGAGAGGTTTTCATTGAGCTGTTCAACATCCTTCAGTCAGTGTTGCCAGCGCTGCTCCGCCTGATAAGATGGTAGTCCTAAAGGCATGGGTGTATATGCATACCGCAGAGCTACATAAAGGCACATCTTATTAAAGTTGCATAAGCCGCCCAAGTTGAGTTCTTTCTGCCAGTCAAAGCAGTCGTTGAGAAAGACTTATCTTGTACCGTTAATGTCAGATATTTACCCGGCTCGTTGGAGCCCTAAAGGACCGACCATGTGATCCAGACCAGTGTTTTAGCTAGGCAAACATGGGAGGAGCCACTCGCCTGAGATTGCTTTGCACTTATCCAGATAAAAGGTTCAGTTGAGGTGCAGTTATTCTGCGAGGACCATTATATTTTTTGATTTTTGCACGAAACACACTCTTTTTTCCCACTTTTTTTTTTTACACGTTTTACGATTTCCTGCCATTTGTAGTTAATGTCGGACATTTTTTTTCTTGGAGCTTTGAAACGTGGCAAAGTAAAAGCATTAAAGAAACTTGGCACAAGCTGGTCTTTGCAGCAAAGCTATTAACATGTTTTAGAGCAACACACCTCTTTAATTTATGTCAAGTTTCTTAGCCAGAGCTGGGAAAAAAAAAACAATCAATAGCCATTAAAACTGTGGGAGCTTTGTTGAGCAGCAGTTTAACAGACCGTAGGCCCGTATCGTAGACGGCTGCCCTCTGGGCCCTAAAGATTACAGGTGACTTACAGCTAACAATCCCTTCCACTCCCACCTTCATGGATTTATTATGGCACTGGTTGAGGACCACTAACAAGTGAGAGTTCATGGCGAGTCAGGCAAACCCCCACAGGAAGCTGCATAATTGCCACTGACTCCTGTCGCCAATTTTCAGGACTTGTGTATTATTTTGAGTGTGGCCGGAAAGCGGCAGTTAATTTGCACAGGCTGCCTCAGCAAAGTGCTTTCTGATCCATGATTGCATGTGTTAATGTTTCAGTTGGCTATTGATTTCCTAGCAGCCCTTTTGTGAACTGGATTTATCCGCCTCGCTCGCTGGCAAGGGCGCCCCTCCGAATGTTTGATTAAAGTTCAATTGACTCTTCCAGTGAAGCGGCGAGGAGCCATTTCACTCCCTATTTGTAGCGCCAAAGCTCTCCCCGACATGTTCTTTTGTTCCCATTCAAGCCCCTGCCACCCAGGCAGCCAGCACTGCACTGATCCTAATACCCCTGCATTCAGCCAGCCTCCTAACCTAATCCTGGGGCAGACACGGTCGTAGCACAAACACACCCGGACAGCCGCAAAACCTGGCATGGACTCTGTGTGACCATGTTCTCTTAAAACGCTGCTCTGGTTGCTAACAGTTGGCCGGATTAATTATCGTTTGTTTCAATGTGTGAACGTTTGAATGATGATGATGATGATGATGATGATGATGATTGTGGACCACATTTTCACAATGTTGATTGTGAATGCTTATTCGTTTGCCGGTCTATTCAATGAATTATTTATTTTTTAAGCACTAAGCGGTATTATATCGTACTCTTCCGCAGCGTGGGTTCTTCAACATTGATGTTGTTTTGTCCTTTCCAGGGGGAACTAATCACCTTCTACTACTATTGGAAGAAGACCCCCGAGGCGGCCAGCTCCCGAGCCCACCGGAGACACCGCCGCCAGCCAGTCTTCCGCCGCATCAAGACACGCACTGCCTCCACCCCCGTCAACACACCATCAAGACCCCCCTCCAGCGAGTTCTGTAAGCAAAACACCAACCGCTTCCTCCAGTCGGCAGGCCGGGGAATATATATCACATTTTCTGTGGCGCTTTCTGTGGTCTTGCTGTTGCAGGAGCGACGTGAGTTAAATTGTGTTCCCCCCCCCTCTTGCAGTGGACCTCAGCTCAGCCAGTGAAGATGATTTTGACAGCGAAGACAGCGAGCAGGAGCTGAAGGGCTACGCCTGCCGCCACTGTTTCAGCACCAGTAAGATACCACTTTTCCTCACGCAGTTTATTATAATTTTTTGTGCACACCACCAGATAAACGCTACACCGCAGCACCGCATGACTACTTGCATCATGATTGTGATCTGAGCACCCCACCTCCCTCCACTCCCGCCTGCACCACACAGTGCCGGGTGACTGATGGGCATCAGAGGATGTCAGGACTAATTTGATCAAATCAGACACGAGCCCACAAGCTGGTTTACTTGCCGCAGCTCATTATCCTGGCCCTCTCTGCACACAGCTGGCTCCTTGTGTCAGCTCCCCATCTGACAGCGCTTAACATGGCTGCTGCTAGGACCGGCTCATAACTAGACCTTTATGGTGTTAACTCGTTTCAACCCCTTCTGTTCTAGAATACCAATAGCAGAGGCTTAGAAAGGGCTCGCAGCTACCCCCTTTATTTCTAACCCTAGCTTGTGTTGTAGTTCAGTTGTAAACACATAAAGGCGCTCATATGTTTTCATGTGTGACCGTCGAGCACGGCTTTCAGATGTCGTGAAATTAGTTTTCCCCTGCAGTGACAACGGGTTATGGGGCTGTTGGATTTTCTGAAAATGACGTTTCCCCCCCTACAGACTCCAAAGACTGGCACCACGGGGGCCGGGAGAACATCTTGCTGTGCACCGACTGCCGCATCCACTTCAAGAAGTACGGCGAGCTGCCGCCCATCGAGAAGCCCGTGGACCCTCCGCCCTTCATGTTCAAACCCGTCAAAGAGGAAGAGGATGGACTCAGCGGGAAGCATAGCATGAGGACCCGACGGAACCGCGGCTCGGTGCGAAACACACCACCCTCTTATATTCACACATTCTGCTCCACCCTTCCACTCTCCCCATCATTCACTGTCTCCCCAGAGCCGGCGTTCAGGAGCGGTTATCCATCACGCTACACTTCTCCAGGAAGGACTCGTAGCATATTGAGACTTATAGTTTATGTGTAGTCTTTGCAAACGCTCTAAACTCTCCCAACTCCGGCCCTGATAACATTTCAACATGTCAAAAGGACACAAAAGGAATAATCTAAATGATAAAACACCATCTCTGACACCTTACCTTTGTGTGCTGTTAGACTAACCGGGGCTCGGGGTTGTTTCTTGGGCAGATGTCGACGCTACGCAGTGGTCGTAAGAAGCAGACAGCCAGCCCCGATGGACGAGCCTCGCCCACCGCCGAGGACCTGCGCTCCAGCGGACGCACCTCTCCCAGTGCCGCCAGTACCGACAGTACCGACAGCAAGACGGACACCATGAAGAAGCCCAGCAAGGTACCGCCCAGCCGCCGGTCACCATTACAGCAGCCTCCATTAGTCCCCTGTGGGAAATACAAGCCCTAATATACTAGCTGAACTGCATTAAGTAACATTATAATGGTAATAACCATTAATAACATTAGTGCCTTCCTAATAAACGGCCCACCGAATAATTTATCATGAGAATAACAAAATGGCGGGCTGTGACTAAGCATAGCATATATGCACAAAATAAATGTACAGGTGGTTTCGGAATGAATCTAAAACGAATCCTAACTGGCCGTATGTAACCACGATGAGCAGGGAAACACCAAGTGACGCTTCGAATGTGCACAGAGAAAGATTTAGACTTGAGGGACAGAGCGTCCTGATGTCTCTCCTAATGCTGTGTTTTCGCCAACAGAAGATCAAGGACGAGGCGCCATCACCCATGAAGAGTGCCAAGCGCCAGCGAGACAAGGGTGCGTCCGACACGGAAGAACCCGACAGGGCTAGCGCCAAAAAGTCAAAGACACAGGTGAGCTTTTGTGTTTGTTTTGGCGTTATTAGGGCTTTGTAAGAATAGCACAACACACAAGAAAAAGCAGACCTCAGGGATCTTTTAGGGGCATAGTCTCTTGGGAAACATCGCTTATTGTAATTGCTGTTCTGATTGGCCCAAATTGGTGCCAGGTGATGTCTATTGTAATATAAACTTAGTAAGTGAGTTACTAATTTGAACCAATCAGAAACAGTAATTCCTGACCTGTGTGATGCCATCATTGAGGTATGATTTGGTGTCTAGGCAAGATATTGCAGATTGTACGAGTCTGTCCTTGAGGAGTTGACACCTCTCTGTCTTCTGTCCCTGAAGTCGCTGAGCCGACCGGACTCGCCGTCGGAGTGCGAAGGGGAGGGTGAGGGCGAGAGCTCGGATGGACGCAGCGTCAACGAGGAGCTGAGCAGCGACCCCAAAGACATCGACCAGGACAACCGCAGCTCCTCGCCCAGCATCCCCAGCCCCCGCGACAACGAGAGTGACTCTGACTCATCCGCCCAGCAGCAACTACAACTACAGCTCCAACAACAACAACAGCAGCAGCAGCTCCTGCAGGCCCAGCAGCACCCTCCAGTCATCCACTGTCAGCCAAGCACCTCCTCAGCCCCCGCGCCCCCCACGTCCTCGGCCCCCCCCCCCCCCCCCACCCTGCCACTCCCCCCTACAGCTGCTGCAGCCTCCTCTCTACCTCCCCAGCCTCACCCCCAGGCTGGCCCTCTGTCTCTCATCCAATCAGGAGCCGCCCTCCATCCTCAGAGGCTGCCGTCTCCTCATTCCCCTATGACTCAGGCTCCGCCCCCGGGTCCTCCCGGCCCTCCCCAGTCGTTACCCAGCTCGCACCACGGCCCCATGCCTCCCATGTCTCACCCTCTACAGGCGGGCCCCTCGGGACACATGCCCCACCCTCCTCAGGGCTTCCCCCCCATGAGCCAGCCTCAGCTCCCGCCTTCCTCCATCGCCAGCCAATCGCAGCCGAGGTCCCACACGCCCCCATCCCAGTCCTCTTCCCAGAGCATGGGCCAGCCTCCCCGGGAGCAGCCGCTGCTCCCCGCGCCCATGTCCATGCCGCACATCAAACCCCCACCCACCACCCCCATCCCGCAGATGGCGAATCCCCAGCCCCACAAGCACCTGTCCCACCTCTCGGCCCCTCCCTTCCCCCAGATGCCCTCCAACCTGCCCCCTCCGCCCGCCCTCAAGCCCCTCAGCTCCCTCAGCTCCCTGTCCACCCACCACCCGCCCTCGGCGCACCCTCCTCCCCTGCAGCTCATGCCTCAGGGCCAGCAGCTGCACCCCCCTCCAGCCCAGCCTCCCATCCTCACCCAGTCCCAGAGCCTCCCCTCGTCGTCTGGCCACCAGCCCCCCTCCCAGCCACCTCCCCTGCCGCCATCCGCAGCCGCTGGACACCCCAGTGGTCCCCCCCTTCAGTCGCCCTTCCCCTCTCACCCCCCTCACTCCTCTCACCCCTTCAGCCCTGCTGAAGGGGTGAGAGGCCCTCCCCCACCCTCCACAAATCCCATGGCAGGCATGCAGCCTCCTTCCTCCTCCACGTCGTCGTCGTCGTCTTCCTCCTCGTCTTCGTCCATCTCCATGCCCCTCCCCGCGTCCGTCTCCTGCTCCAGCGGTGGCCCCGCGCTCCCGGCCGTGCACATCAAGGAGGAGCCCCTGGACGAGATGGAGGAGCCAGAGAGCCCTCCTCCGCCGCAGAGAAGCCCCTCCCCCCAGCCCACTGTCGTCAACACTCCCAGCCACGCCAGCCAATCGGCGAGGTACGTACACCTGCACACCACGGTCGTTCAGTAGAGGTCGTCTGCGTGAGGTGCAGCTTGACTCGTCTTTAGGATGTTGTGTAGCTCAGGGCTTCGTCACAGCCAGTAGGCATTAAACTGAGTGTCTTCAGCCAAACGCTTCATTCAAAGCCACGATTAGCCTTGAGCTCTGAGTGGCTGATTGCCTGAAATGATCCAGAGAGCAGGGCGATTAATTACAGTGGGATGTGAGGGAACGGAGGCCTCTGAATGTGGGCTTCTTTAGTTGCCTTGTGCTTAAGTGACTCACAGACTGCCAATGAATAGCAATGAGGTTTTCTTTAAACTCTTGAATCATAGAGGCACAAACCCACGGACAGGGGATTGTGGTTCCTGTTGGATACCACAGGATGGCATGGGGAAGACCACCAACAGCAGGGTTTCCCACAGAATTACATTCTATTTGTGGTGGTAGCTGATTGTGGTTGTGTTAAGAACATAGACAGACTAACTTATCAGAGTTAACTTGAATTTGTGCAGAGTAGGGATGCAAGAAATACCCAAAAAGTATTATACTCCATGGTCCAAAAGGCGCTTTTTTAAAAATGTGCACATAGTTTCCACTAATTTACACATATCAGCGATTTTAATGTTATATCCATTGGGGAAATTTTAAAACGTGACGTATCCAGTTGAATTGCGTTTTTAGTAAGGCCACTGTTTAGGGCAGGGTACTTTGTAATTCGGCGATTGTGTAGAAATACTGACCAAGCGATGGCTCTATAGAGAGCAGTGCTGCTGCCCGACGGCTTCACTTGGAAGCCCCGTCTCCTGGGCAGATATACACCGCTAGACACACAGGACTCATACCGTCTCCTGGGCAGATATACACCCCTCGACATACTGGGACTCATACCGTCTCCTGGGCAGAATATCTGTTGAATATCTGTTGAATATCTAATATCTTTCTAACTTAAAAAACGACATTGGAACTGCATAAGCTGCTATTGAGATGTGTGATTTTTTTTTTAACACACCACCACAGCAGCGCTATGCTGCTATACATTTCACTTTTATGTCGGGACGTTCCTGGCCCCCGAACGCGGGGGAACTCTGCCAGCTACTAAACGTTGGCGACCAAACCTATTTTATACAGCCTCAACAACAATGCATGACTGCGCAACGGCGAAGGCTTTTGAAAAATAGAAAATCAATACGTGGCGGTCAATGTTGATATTGTTGCGTGCCGCCACATATAAATCAATGTATGGGAACTGAACAGTAATGTATCCTAATTTATTTGTTGGTTTTTGGACCACAGGTTCTACAAGCACCTGGACCGAGGCTACAACTCGTGTTCCAGGACAGACTTCTACTTCACTCCACTGGCTTCCTCCAAGCTGGCCAAGAAGCGAGAGGAGGCTCTGGAGAAAGCCAAGAGGGAGGCGGAGCAGAAGGTCCGGGAGGAGAAGGAGAAGGAGCGAGAGCGAGAGAAAGAGCGGGAAAGAGAACGGGAACGAGAAAAGGAGGCGGAGAGAGCCGCGGTGAGCCCTTTCATATAATTACTTTGACTATTTTTTTCATTTGAAGTATAATCAAATGTATAAAAGCAATCTTTGCCTTAACTTGGTTCTTCTTCTCCCCCACAGAAAGCGTGCAGCTCTCACGACAGCCGGATTGGCGACCCCCACATGGCGGGTCCCGCCCACATGCGGCCCTCCTTCGAAGGGCTCCCCACCACCATCGCCGCCGTGCCGCCTTACATCGGCCCCGACACGCCCGCCCTGCGCACCCTCAGCGAGTACGCCCGCCCCCACGTCATGTCGCCCACCAACCGCAACCACCCCTTCTTCGTGTCACTCAACCCGGCCGACCCCCTGCTGGCCTACCACATGTACAACGCCGACCCGGCCATGCGCGAGCGGGAGCTCCGGGAGCGGGACATGCGCGAGCGGGACATGCGGGAGCGGGAGCTGCGGGAGCGCATGAAGCCCGGCTTCGAGATGAAGCCGCCGGAGATGGACGGCATGCACCCCTCCACCAACCCCATGGAGCACTTTGCCCGCCACGGGGCCATCACGCTGCCCCCCATGGCCGGCCCCCACCCCTTCGCCTCCTTCCACCCCGGCCTCAACCCTCTGGAGCGGGAGCGGCTGGCGCTGGCCGGTCCCCAGATGCGGGCCGAGATGAGCTACCCGGAGCGCCTGGCCGCCGAGAGGCTCCACGTGGAGAGGATGGCGTCCATGGCCAACGACCCCATCGCCCGGCTGCAGATGTTCAACGTCACGCCGCACCACCACCAGCACTCGCACATCCACTCCCATCTCCACCTCCACCAGCAGGACCCCCTCCACCAAGGTGAGCGAGAGCCCTGCGCGCACCCCCACCTCCGTGCACCTCAGTGTTACGGCTGTTTACAGCCGTCAGGTGTGGGGAAGGCTGTAGGACACGCTGACACCAACATGTTTTGGCCCTTTATTTTACACACATTTGTTATTGTGAAGTGATATCGATAATAACAATGTCTAGAAATGTTTTCAAACCTGTAATCCTTTTAATTATGTTATATAATGTTATTGTCAAAGTCTCTTTGCTCTCTAGTTACAGTAATATTAATGTGTAGACCGTAATATTGATGAGTAGACAGACAGTAATATTGATGTGTAGACAGACAGTAATATTGATGTGTAGACAGACAGTAATATTGATGTGTAGACAGACAGTAATATTGATGTGTGCCCTGACCCTAAAGACTCTGACTCCCAGAAGGTGTTGGTGAATGCCTTGTGTGTCCTCCAGGTTCCGGGGGCCATCCGTTGGCGATGGATCCCCTGGCAGCAGGACCCCACTTGGCCCGCTTCCCCTACCCGCCCGGCGCCATCCCCAACCTCATGGGACAGCCGCCGCACGAACACGAGATGCTGCGCCACCCCGTCTTCGGTAAGAGACCGCCGCGCGTCTCCTCGCACCTCCTCGGGCCTCACGCGGACAAGCTTGATCTCTCATCTCTCTCACTTCCCCTCTTCCTCTCCAGGGACCCCCTACCCCCGGGACCTCCCCCCGGGCCTGGCACCGCCCATGTCCGCGGCCCACCAGCTGCAGGCCATGCACGCCCAGTCGGCGGAGCTGCAGAGGCTGGCCATGGAGCAGCAGTGGCTCCACGGGCATCACCACATGCATGGGGGGCCGCTGCCTGGCCAGGAGGACTACTACAGGTGAGTCCTGCACCCATGACTACTATTTAGTCATTTAACAGACAGCAACTTGGTCATTAAGGAGCAGATTAGGGGTTTGGGTTTTCTGGGGGCTCGAACCCAGAACCTTTTGGCTGAAAGTCAAACCCCCTAACCACTAAACTCTCCTGCCCCTCTATTAGCTTTTAGTGCTTTTATTCAAAGTGACTTACCGTTTTTTTTAGATCATTAAGGAGCAGGTAGGGGTTAGGCATCTTGCTCAGGAATGCTTATAGGTAGACAGTGAACATAGAGGTTTGAGCCCACAACCTATTTGGCTGGGATTCAAACCCCCTAACCACTAGACTCTCCTGCCCAGTATTAGTCCTGTATCTACTGTATTATGTAGCTTGAAACGCCGACCACAACTAATGCGAGAGGTGCATTTGATTTGTTGTGTTCCAGTCGACTGAAGAAAGAGAGCGACAAGCAGCTGTAAGAGCCCCCTCCCCCCGGTGCCCTGAGGGGGGAGGAGCCAGAGAGACTGAGAAGCGGCAGGAAGTTGTTACAGACTGGTCTCACGGAGGCAGGGGAGAGTCCTCTGAACATTCAGTCACGCAGTGCGGACGAGCGGGTCGTCTGAGAACTGTTTGTTTTTGCTTTCGTTCCTGTCCATGGACCTTTTTTTTTTATTGTTGATTTTCAAGACGTTGACTTTCTTTGGTATATAGCCAGTAGTAACAACATTCTCAAGACTCCTGCATGACAAACTTCCTTGACATTTTTTGTAGGTGCTAGAACAAGACACTGTGCTTATCGATGACAACAACAAAAAATATTTAAAAAAAATATGAGACCGGTCAGACCGTTTATGGAAAATATACAAGTGCTATTCTTAAATTCAACATTTATTTTAATACATCGTTGGGTTTTTTCATAATTTTAAGAAAGGCTACAGCATGGCATTTCTGAGTCTGTAAATAGTATATATAAACATATAATTATTATTATAATTATTATTATTACTACTAGGTGTGGACTCCAACCCAAGTCGTCTCAACCTCCAGTACGTTAGTTTTTTCGAAGCATTATCCCTTGTTTCAGAGGGGAGAACCAAGGCATTACACAGGCAGCCAACCTTTTTACTGTTGTCGTTTTCTCCCCTGCGAGAGTCCTGGTTCAATGTGTGGATTTTTCTCTTCATACGGCCGTGTCTGCGATCTAGGAAGCCGCCGCGTCCGCATTCACTTGTTCATTCGTTAATTCATTCATCGATTTGTTCATCACACACACAACATTGCGAGAGGCACCAGATTGTTAGACTGTGTGAACTCGGCGTGAGTTTATGAATTGAAAACACTTGAAAAGGTGACGCTGTGGTCACCGAGGCTCCTGTGAAGAAAACACTCGAGCCGACGAGGAGGAAAGAGAAGACAATTTGCACTGACGGAACATCTTCAAGCTCCACCCATTGGTTTTTAATGCTCCACTTAAAAAGCTGAGAAATGTTTCATTTCCATTTTAACAGCCCGCAACACATTTAAATTTTGGGCTGAACTGAGGAATTACTCGAGGCTTAAATCCTCCACGTTCTTTTAACACCTGTTCTATAGAAACAGATTTTAACATTTCACCACAACTGCAACTGGAGCCCAATAAGACATTTTCAGATGGTTTGGTCTTCAGCCGGTGCCAGAAGGACATGGTGTAGCTCAAGCCATGTTCTGTATTACGGTTCTTGCCATCATGGGTCATCCTCCATCTTGGCTGTTGACTGTGACACTACGGAGCAGAGGGTGGTGGAGGGGTGGGTGTAGGGTTGTGTCCCCTGCACCCGGGACCCCAAGAGAGGGACCAACTGTCTCTTCTGTTCCTCTGTGGAGGATGTGTTGAGCGTGTGTGTGTATGTGTGTGTGTGTGTGTGTGTGTGTGTGTGTGTGTGTGTGTGTGTGAGAGATCACTGACTGTTACAAGTATGCTCACCTGTCAAACCAGTATGTGTACGCCCATGTATGACTTCTCTCTGGGCTCTCTGCCTTAGCATACATACAGTTTTTGGTGTTCCTTGCGTTGTTTGTTTAATGCACCAATAACTAATTTTTCTTTTTTTACTTTGTATTGATACCCGTTAAACTGTGGCTACACTCTTGTTTTTTATGATTATTGTTTATCCATTTGGAATATATCACACTGTCAAACGTGTTTGGCCAGCTTATGTCCCTTAATAATTAAGTCTGGTAAGCCCAGAGAGAATCTGTTTGTCACTTCATCTCGTCATCTTCTCTCTCTCTCTCTCTCTCTCTCGATGTCTCTCGCTCTTTCTCGATGTCTCTCCATATCTTTCCTGCCTCAACCCTCCTGCCTTCCAAGTCCCTCTTTTCGTGTCTCCAAGAAGCTTTGATGTTAAGTGTTGTCAATGGTTTAGCTTCTTGTTTCAAAGCGGCAATAGCAGAATGTAAATTCTGACTGCTAAGATTTATATATATACTGGTTATCTCGAAGCTTATTGTACATACTAGTAGTTGCCATGGGATGACACAATGTAAACAAAAATTAGAAATAATAAGAACAATTGTGAGTCCTGTGTTCTCTCCATTTGAGTATTTTGTATTTTTTTTTTGGAAAAATTTGTGGAATTAAAATAAATGACTAAGTTACATCACACGAGTTTGCTTATGTCATTTAAGTGAAACGTTGCTTGCTGATTTGCTGATTTTCGTATGTGATGCTGTGTTGTGATGAACCATAACAGCTATTAGCTGACACTGCAATCTCTGTATGCTTAACTGGTTTCACAGTCTTTGTAGTGCACTCAATTTCACACCCACCGCTAACTGCAAGGAAACTGTTTTAAAAGGTCCATTTATTATACTACTGCCTGAATCATTCACCAACTTTAATGTTTTTTCATTTTTTTTTCCATTCAATGGCAAAACAATATTGCATGTTTGAAGGCCTTCTCACATAATACCAATATTATAGATTTACTCGATAGTTGAATAATACAAGGTTTATTTTGAGATTACAAGGAAAGCAAATAATGTATTAATTATAATTCCTCCACCACCTTCCCATTGTATATGTATTTATATTTCTAGTTCTTTGTGAGACTATACCGCCGCGCCTCAGGTTGGGGAAATGGCAGCCGAGTGCTGCAGGCTGTTTAGTATAATAACATCAAGGCACCGCTAAGCCAGAAGCAACAGTTCCTCGGCTGAGATGTGGAGTGCTATCTGTCCGCCGGTGCTGTCATTTCATCCTGGGTGGGCGAGTGATAGACCAGCAATCTGCTATGATGCGCCGTGCCGCGACGGCTGTCATAGTGCGAGGGAGCCATTATTTCTACTCTGCTTTCTGAAATAATGCCCTGTCCTCTGGAGAGCAGGAGAAATGGAGGTTGCTTGTTTGCTCCATCCCGAGGCTGTCATGCGAGGGAAGGGTGAGGTGCTGCTGCCTATTGTTACCCGCTCCCCTCGCCTTCCCCAAAAGACACAACAAGACGTCAGAAACGATGCGGCGCTCTGCTGCTTGAATAATTCATCTCCAGTCCTCCTCGACGATGGAGCGACTGTGATTCGTGTCAGCTCAAATCCTTTTCATAAGGCTCTGTGTACCCCTCAGGCAGCCTCGAGACGAGACACACACACACACTCTGCCCGGATATATCTCTAGCTCTTCCTGAGACTGAACGGCAATATGTCTTGTGTTACCGCGCCGGGTTCGCATTGTCTGGCGCAACAAAATTTCAGATATAAAACCTTATTTTTTTCCTACTCCATCCCCTTCTCTGTTTTTCCTCCCTCTTGTTCGCGCTCCGGTGGGCCTGCCACCGAGCGTTATGCGACATGTCACAGCGTAGCAGCTAGCAGGGCTTTCGTTGGAAGGTAGCGGTGGTGGGTCGCTCTGTCGCTGAGCAGTGCCTGCTTATAGCAGTCTCTTGTTGTCACAGCCGGGGAGAGACACACTTTACTGTGTGTGTGTGTGTGTGTGTGTGTGTGTGTGTGTGCACTGTGTTGGGCAAACCTCAACAAATGTTTCTAGTTTTCTATTTCCTGTTCAGAGTACTATACTTTTTATTATAGTAGTATATGTTAAATGTGTATGTTGTATGTAATTAGTGGCA
>OOFB01037351.1:61607-75992 GCA_900323305.1 Trachyrincus murrayi
GTGGGCCCCCCCCCCTCCCCCCCCAGATTCAGCCACACCAACCTTCCTTTCTCTCCTTGTTGACCTTAAAATTGTACTGTAACATTATTGATTTTGATTTTTAATGTCTATTGAACCATTATCATATTTTATGTTAGGATTGTGGTTATAAACCCATAAAGGGTTACAAGTACACGTACTATAATACAATGCAATTGTATAACGTGTCTATGTGTCTGTATTTGTCCCTATAAAATATTAACATACTAACCCAAAAACACAAAATATATTTCTCTTCTCTTGTATTAAGAGCCCAGAAATCACCATGAAACAGTGGTTTATCACCGCTCAGAGGGTCAATTTAATGAAGTAGTGTGGGGCAGGCATATGAACAATGTTGTGATATTCCGCTCTCTGAGCTCCAACGCCCGGGGGGGAGAGAGAGACTGCCCTAACCATCAGCCAATTCATGAATACTCTTTACTGCACTTCCTGGAACAGACTAGGAACATTTAAATCCCTGCCATCCCCTCGGGGAAGATGGATTACTTTTAACGCTAACTTTTTTTTAGAGATTGATTGTATGTGGTTTGTAGGGGTGTTTAGGTAGGGGTGATTTGAAGTGTAAATTATAAATAAGAAACGGCTTGCCTCTATGGCAGAGGCAGGGAGCATATCTGGTCGGATCTGCTAGACTATTATCTGTCTTTGTGTCTTAACGTCTCTCTTGAGCAGCCCCTGGGGTCAGGCTGGTGCAGTGCATGATTTGATTCAGCCCTCCTCTCCCGCCTTCTCTTCTCCCCTTCTCTCCCCTCTCCTCCTTTCCTCTCCTTCCGTCTCCCCTCCTCTTCCTTCTCCCCTCTCCTGCTAAATCTTTCCACGTTGGTGGCTGGCTGGCTGCGGATGTAATGGGTTTAGCAGCTGTCAAGGCAAGGCAGCCAGAGCCTGTGGCATATGCTCTGGTCAGAACAAAGAACGGCACACCAATACCACACAGGCTACAGCCGCTGCAGTGAGAAGCAACGTGCTGCCAAGGAAATGGCTGTAAATGATACACCGCTGTGTAGGCCTACCGCCATTGTTTTTTTAATCTTTATATTTAATTTTTTTCTGTTAGCTCTCTTTCTTTCGTGTTCAGTGAAAGCCCCCCCCCCCCCTTGTCTGTCTATGTGGTTGCACAGGATAACTCCTCGCTGTGGTTGTGTTGTGTTGGTTCACATCACGGCAGAGACGCAAAGCTAGGTGTGTTCCAAAGGGCCTACACACAACACAAACACGTAGCCTACTTGACTAAACCGCCCCTTCATTCTCTCTACAACAGCAAAGGACGGCTATATGGCGCCCTCTAGTGGGAGGTGTATAGTTACACACACTTAATTTTTTGTTGATAGCTATGCTCAATGCGATATGAAGTTATACATGACCTTCTGGGGGGGGAAAAGTGCATCTTCCTCTCTCACTTGTCTTTCGTGCCGCTATCACGTCCACTAAACCAAAGACAAAGAGAGTACAACAATGGAGTTGACACTGTGAACAAGCATTTTAAGTTTGTGATATCGTGTAGGCCTATAATGTCTTATTTTTTGAAATAGTGAACAATCATAGAAATAGACTTGCACAACTCCTATCTAGGCCTATCATACTTATTAGTTGGGCAGCTTTGCACATCTCCTGACTCCTTTGACATAAAACGTTGCACCCATATGGAGGGTTGAGTCCATATACATAGGCTGTGTCCAAAATCATTCACTACTCGCTACTCACTCTCTAGGGAGTTCTATGTAGAGGACTATATAGTGAGCTCATCCGCAAAATGAAAAAACACTCGGACACTACTCGCGTTAAATACGTCATTGCTGTCGCATTAACGCCAACGTCGATCAACGTCGGCTAGGGCGGGTTAAATACTGACATGCATTTTTGTGATACATATATTAATGAGCGTATTTTCCCAAATTAATAGAAAAATATGGTGTATATATGTATATTCATAATTATTCATAATTTCAAATCTCACGCCACAACTCAGGAAAGGAAAAACAAACTATACTTTAAAGTGAAATTCCCCTGAAATTCCCCTTTAAAATATGTATGAATTAAACTGGGAGGTAGAGGGCAATGTGGGTCTAGGAAGGGAATATGGCTTGTTGGTGGTGGTTGTTGCTGGTGGATGGGGAGGCAGTTTGCTCCGCTGGGTCTACTGAAAACGAAAAGCCGTTTGGCCATTTGCGTTTTGGAAAGGATAATGACAGAGCGCTAAACTCATGAATCCCTCACTGGATACGTGAAGATAAACCTAGTACCCCGTCTTAGCGAGGTGTTTTACCATTTATTTTTTCCCTTCTCATGTAAGGATACAACCACAATATTTTTTGATGATATTGTTTAACTAATTAATAGTGCCTTCAAGGTAACTATCATGTTGTTTAAGTTGTCTGAAAACAGTTCCGTTATGCCTACATTCACTTGTGAGAAATGATTAACAGCTTATTTGGAGGTAGACTATTTTGAATAAAGTAGGCTAAACACGGTGTTATAATTAATCCTTCATTCAATGATTTCCCTCCATCCTAAATTCCAAGCCACCTAATGTTGAACGTTAACCTACTACAGAAACATAACAAAAAACGATTATGATTTTCATTGCTTATGGTATGTTTGGCAGATATATGGCGTGAAAATTATCTTGTTAAAACAAGAAAATAAAGTAGCAGTAAAAACTACTAGCTGCTCTACACAGCGAGGAGAGCTGATCACATCCCAGGAGTGGCTGAGCAGCGGCGGTGCAGCACCGCAGTTGACTTCATAAAGGCAAAGGGGACACACACATTATTTGTAATATCGGCGGTGGATGACGTTCACAGGCCGATATCCCATAATTAATAAAACGCCAATATCGGGCCGATATATCGGACAAACCCTATTTCACACACACTTGAAATTTGTGGGTGGGGGTGGAGAGCAGGAGATAAAAAAAATATTAGGCCTAATTTAAAAAAAAAAGTTTTGTAGAAGAGGTTGATGTCAAAATTACATTACCGTCTTCCCAAAGTTAGATGCTGCGTATATGAACATTCAACAAGGAACACTCATTGTCCACAAAGACATATTTATATGGCCAAATCACGTTATACCAAAGGAACATTTTGGGAAATACACTTATACCAGTGATAACTGCATTAGCCTTTGAGAGAAAGATATTATTAGCAACAAATGCACTAGCCTTTCTGACAGAAATACAGTTGACATTATTAGTAACCCGTGATAAATGCACTAGCATTTCTGACAGAAATACAGTTGATATTATATAGTAACCAGTGATAAATGCACTAGCATTTCTGACAAACACAGTAGACATTAAATTAGCTACCAGTGATAAATGCACTAACCTTTCTGACAGAATAACAGTAGATATTAGCTACAGGGGCGTCGTAGTGGGGGGAAAAGTGGGACTGACTACCCAGGGCCCCAATGCGGGGAGGCCCTCGAAAAGCCTGGAATGAAACGTTTGTTTTTGTTTGCAATTTCTTTGTGGTGTGAAGGGGGCCTGGCTTGCATCGGGGTGCAAACAAGGGAGGTGGGGCGGTTAAATTCCCAGGATAGACGCAATTGTGGGTGGTGAGCATAATGAGTCAGTGTATATATACTCATGTGTTTCTGCTCTCCTCCACAGTGAGACTGGGTCCAGCATCGGAGAGCATGAATCGAGGCGTCCCGACGGCCTTCAGTGTTGTGCATTATAAGAGCGGACAGTTGTGTGTGGCATGCGTTAACTTTAGCCGAATAAAAGACTGTTGATCGCCCCTGTGTGTCTGTTTCCTGACAAAACCCCTCCGGTAGGTAATCATGAAGAAAACAAAGAGTGGAAAAGAAAAGAAAAGAAAGAGTGAAGGGAGACAGCTACTAACAATTTCTTTTCCAAAGTTAACCTGGTGTGAACTGATGGAGTAATAGGATTTCACGTTGTAGCTGGCTGGTCCTGAACACGGGACAAGCACAAGCTGTTTTTACAGTCGTGTATAGTAGCTAAGAGAGGGTTTCACATATAGGAAATAGGTCAATTGCCTTTAATCAGAACACATTGTCTTTATCGCTATCTTGTGGCCATATGGTGCAATTGCGATGGGTTGGCTTGGTGTCATTCAATTCTATTCGCCCTGACCTTTCAATCGTCGTATTGTACTTTTTGCATTGGTTTGCATTGGATTTATTGTTTTTATTTTGAGACTCTGCCTAAACCTACCTCTACTAAAACCTCGATCTTTGCTCTACTTCACTTTATTGGCATCAAGTCTTGACCCAGGTACACATCAGATGTTGCCATCTGATAAAAAAAAAGATAAAACCTTTTTGTTTCTCAGGTTTTCATTATTTTGCCCTTGAACTGTGTGTTTGTTTTTAATTGGGAGAGTTTAAAATTATTGAAATGGTACATGTAGTATAGTAAGCCTTTCTCAATATTGGGGGTTAACACATAAGATAACAATGTCTTAGCTGTATGGCATTCCTGGAGAATGACAAATACATAAATAAACATAAAGCAAGTATCCTATTTTTTCCTCCAAGGCATAACCTCATACAAGTATTAATCATATGGTTTGCTGACATTTCAAACGATGCGGAGTGCAGACAAAAGCACATATCACAATTTTGAGTATGATTGGTTTAAATGTTGTATTCTGGTTAACTAGTTATTACCCTAATAGTACAATTAATATGCTGGGTTGTTTACTTGTTAAAATGTGTGACTATTGAATGAAAATGAGAGGGGCCCTCAGAGAGTGCTTGTGTATAGCTCCCAGAATTCGTGCTACGCCCCTGCATTTATAACTTGTAGCTAACAAGTTATAAATGCACTAGCCTTTGTGACAGAAATTAGAGTTTTATTGGCCAAACATGCTTTTACACATGTAAGGAATTTGACTCCCGTTCACAGTAACTCACACTGTACTTACATTCAACAATCAACAACAGCAATGACAATAAACAACAAGAGTAGGTTTTTTCAAATGAGTAACGCTTCATTCAATGACCCAAAAATCAAATTATTTTCCTTAGCGACTTTGTAATGGCATTTTCTATCTGAACATTACACAGCACAAGTCAAAGCAGAAAATAGATGATGCGATCAGTAGCCCCATGGACTGTCCCCAGCAGTCACGTGACGTCCATTGACGTCACCTGTCAAGTGTATTCTCGAAGATGGCGACCAAAAAGATGCGAGGCTTTTACAGCATCTCGGTATCATTTGTCTTTTTATTCACCGTATTGGATGGGGGAAAATGCGACGAACAGGTGCCATTAATGCTATGGACAAGCGAAGGGTTGGTGTGCTTGTGTTATTTATTATCCTATTTTCCCTTTATTGACCTTCGGTATGTTGAGCAGCTAGCGGTGGGGTGTCGCTTGCTAGCTTTTAATGCCACTAGAATGACTGCAGCTTGCAGTCATTCTAGCTTTTTGTTTTCCGTGTTATTTGGAAGGCCAAGCGATTATATAATCATGTCGTACCATTTGTTATATACATGTTTGGGGCTTTTCGATAATCGTATTATGAAAAAAATGTCAACGTAGAAACTGTCAAGTGTCGTCTTCTTGCTTGCGATGTCTTCTACACAATCGTCATTACACTGAACATTGTTTTCTACCAGGATCATCATTACACTGAACATTGTTTTCTGCCAGGGTCATCATTACACTGAACATTGTTTTCTACCAGGATCTCTTTGCCATCCCAGTCGCCTCCGACAGCAGGTCACATCGTTGGACGGGATCAGCTAGACGCTTACCTGCACACAGCTCTCAATGCAGGCCCACGGAATGTCCTGCTCTTCCTGCAGGACAAGGTAGGCTACACTAATGACTTCTAGATACCAATATACAGGGTTATTTTATAGCTCATACCTCACCCTAATGTGTTTCTGCTTTCTGTTCGTCGTCAGATGAGCATTGAGGACTTCACTATTTATGGGGGAGCTTTTGGAAACAAGCAGGACAGTGCTTTCCCCAATCTTGAGGTAAAGATATATTCCCACTCTGCAGTTGAGAAAGATCCTGAGTCACATCTCAATTGTGACATTCAAACCAATGGGACACTTTACATTTTGACTGGTCTTAGCTATGGGACTGTCACTGCAGTAAGCTATACAATTGCTAAAGGGTCCATAAAGCTAATTGTGTTTAGTCAAATTAAAATGAAATACTTGAAAGCCAACTGATGTTACAGTTATCATTACAACTATAGAGCTGGTGGATTCCAATGTAACTCTTTCTTCCTTTATTACACTTATGACATGTACATTGGTCACTGGTGGTGTCACTTACCCATGTTGGTTGTGTCTTTTTTCCCCCTGTCCTGTAGGGGGCTCTGTTGTCCTCTCCCTCCCCTCTGGTGCTACCTGCTGTGTCCCGGCCAGCTTCGAATGCAGTGATTGGAGAGTTGCAAGACCAACTGGAAACCTCCCCTCTTTATATGGATGCCGAAACGCTCAGCCAGCTGAGGCTAAATGCTTCGTCGCCAGCCTTGCTGGTGTTTAGGCTGCCCTATGGCACTGGGTAAGAAGAACACGAACACACACACACACACACACACACACACACACACACACACACACACACACGTTTAGCAAAGCAACAAAAGAACAATTGTACCAGAGCACTCACACACGCACTTGTTGGTTAAATGAATACTAGGGCTGGGTAATTAATCAAGTGATATTTTCAATTACGATTTTGGCTTCCAACAATTATGAAAACAAGATAATAGAGATAAAACGATTACTGTGCCACATTCCGTTTCGCGGATATATATATATATATATATAATTTATTTTATTTATTTATCTCTTTTTTTTGTACATTCATTTTTTTATTTGTTTTTCAGTTTAATTATATTTAAAGTTCAAGAAAATCTATTTTTTCTCAATCTTGACGAAAATAACCGTGATTATGATTTTTGCCATAATTGAGCAGCCCTAATGGATACAGGGTCTCAAAAGTTGACACTGAGTTTATTATGTGTCTGGCTTTCTGTGTCTTGCAGGGCAGATCTGATGTCTGCTAAGGAGATTCTTAGTGGCAATGGTGAGTGCTTATGGTCAAGTGTATTATCCTGCTAACTTCCAGCTAACACATCTTAACACACCTTTAATTATCACTAACAACTGCAGCTTTCCCTAAGGTTTCCCTTTTTAGGATGAATCATGTGTTGACATGTAAAGACATCTTATTTGCTGCATTTAATTTAATAAAAATGTTTGTACCTAGATGAGGTTCTTGGCCAGGTGTTGAGTATCATGAAGACCCAGTCTGTTCCATATGTGGCCATTTACACAGCCCTGCGGCCCTCACAGGTAAGAGTCATGTGCCTACCATTGTAGGATTCTGGTGATGCCTTCCCTACATGTAGTGCTATGTTATGAACCACACCGTTTGAAGTGTAGGTCCACTAACTCTTTGAAAGAATAATCAAACATGTCATGGCAGCAATGACCATATCACATGTATTTCTTACTGTCTTTATGTATCTTCCAACCCTCTGGTTGTGTAGGAGGCAGCAGCAGCTCTGTCTCTGGAGGCCGGAGTGGGCGGAGGGCGCTCTCTGCTGCAGGCCAGGGGCAGTCACAAGGAGAGGGAGCTAGAGAGGGAGAGACAGCGCAAGGTGAAGGGGAAAATGATCTACGCCCCAGTGGAGTTTAAGGTGAGCCGACTAGGTTAGTCTAAAACTAAGGCTGCCTCTGCTAGATTTTCTTACCCCATGTTGTCTTTGGTACTGTTAGGGCTTTTCTATGACCATCATGGCCTTTGTTTGATTTGAATACAATTATTTAGATTTATTGGATTGTTGTGTATGTGCTGTACAGTATTTGTTTTTGTAAATGAACGTTCTGCAACTGCACCAATGTCAACTTTCTTTATGAATTTGTGTTCCGTGCTCACTTTTAGAAAACAGAATTATATCAATCTAAGGTATTCAACTGGTCAAATAATACAAAAAAAAAGTGAATCAGTAAAAGCCTAGGTGTGATGAAATTGAAGTTGGAGAAATGTCAACAATCTGTCTAAGGAGCACCTGTTGTAGTCTGCTTAGTGTGATTACCCCATTTACATTTTGTAATAGGCCTTTAACTCACAAACCCATTATTGTGTTTCCTTAGTTTTGCTTTGTGCCAAAACCAAACTTTCCCTATTGAATAGGGGTGGGCATCACCAGAGGCCCCACGTTATGATATTATCACGATACGAGTATTGCGATAACGAGTATTGCGATACATTGCGATTTATTACCTTTTTTCAACTGCAAATTATGTCCCCAAAGGAAAACTTTGTTAACATCCGTTTTATCTAATAAAAAGTCTGTTCATCTCACTTCAAATCAGACCTCTGGCCTGGCGGCTGATGATGGACAGAGATTCCGGTCAGAGAATCAGGCTCTTGGAAGCCATATTTCCTTTAATCTTCTTTATTAGCACTTGAACTTGTGGGGTATGGAGGGTTAAATAAATAAATAAATAAATAATTAATTAAAAGGAAATATATAGCTATATTAAATAAAAGGGGAAAAACGAAAAAATGGCAGATCCTACCCAAGAGGTCTCTCATGACCTAGTTAGAAATATGTTAGCATTAGCAGAGAACTAATATTGCAAACCCTGATTCAGTTTTATTTGTATTTGCAATAAAATATCGATACTTGGCGTCCGTGTATCGATATAATATTGCCATGCAAAATTTTGATTTCCCCCCCCCCCCAACTATTGACTCCTGCACTTGGTGTCTGTCTGTCAGTCTCTCTCTCTTTTTTCTCTCTTTCTCTCTCTTTTTTCTCTCTTTCTTTTTTTTCCACATCCTCTGTTTATATACCTCTGATATGTCTGTTGTGTCCAGGAGCGGGACAACACCTGCATCCTCCTGTGGGCAACAGAGCTGTCTGTGAGCATCCTGAGAGGCCGGAACTGGGAGGATCATGACCTCACCGCTTCCACATTCGGGGAGGGTGTCAGCCCCAAACTCCATGGCTCAATGTGTGACCAAACCAAGGCAAGGTAGGCGGTGGCAGCTTCTTTGGGTTCACTGCAATTCATATGTTTTTTTTTAGAATAAGAATAGTAAGTGTATTGTTTAAAATGTTATTTAAATTTGTTAAAGTGTTTTTTCTTATCTCTCCCTTTCCATCCAAACTACATACCGCTCTCTCCCTTTCCATCTAAATGTACTGCCCTGGCTTCGGTTCTTGTCAGGCTGGTTCTGAACTACGAAGGTGTCCTCGGCCATCGTAACTTCAAACTGATGTAAGTGCATAGAGAAAATAAAAAACGAAGACTATAAAACAGTACTTTTACAGTACAGTATTTACTCTGCCAAATGATGTCTCGAGTTTGTAATCCAAATGAAGATATTTGACTATGATGATCAAGGGGAAACTGCAAGCAATAATCTTCACACTGTGTGTGTGTGTGTGTGTGTGTGTGTCTGTGTGTCTGTGTGTCTGTCTGTGTGTGTGTGTGTGTGTGTGTGTGTGTAGCTTTGCGATGAGCCAGAGTCACTACCAGGTGTCGGCTCGCCGCTGGTTCACGCTGGACACCGTTGAGCTGGAGTACGACGGCGCCAAAGCCACCTTCAACGGCAGCCGCAACATCTACGCTCCCGCCGAATACTCGTACCGCTGCGACTCAGTCACCAGCTTCCACTGGCCCGCCCTTTTCCCACACTCCTCCAAGGACCCAGCCAATCAGTGGAAGGTCTCTTTTAAAGACTTCCAGGTAAGCAAATGGAGAGAACATGTGATTTGTGGTTGTAATAGCCACATGTGGTCAAATAGAGAATGTAGCTCGAATATGATTACAACTCTTATCTATTTTCCCTTCACACCCCCCCCCCCCCCCCCCTCCTCCTCTATCTCTTTTCTTCTCACTGTACAGATCCAGGGCTTCAATGTCACAGGAAGTGACTTCTCCTATGCCAGCGACTGTGCAGGCTTCTTCACCCCCGGCATCTGGATGGGCCTGATGACCAGTTTCCTCATGGTCCTAGTGCTCACTTACGGCCTGCACATGATCATGCAGCTCCGCACTATGGACCGCTTTGACGACCCGAAGGGCCCGGCCATATCTGTGCCCCAGACAGAGTAATAATATATGCTCACCCCCCCCCCCCCCCACCCCACCCTCCATGTCTCTGTGCCCTCGTGGTCCATACATTCCATTTTTCCATTTGACTGTAGTTAGGCGTAACACTAAAGTAAACAGTATTGCTATTGTGAATAAAGGGGATTTTTAAATTGACTAGGCGGTGCATATAATGCTATGGCAAGTGTCTAGTGAAATGTATACCCTGAAGTTGGTCAGAACAGTGTTCAGGGCGTATGGATCCAACTTTCCCCACATGGAGGGATACAATTGTACATAAAAGGGAAACTACAAAAATACAGCATACATTGTAAAAGCTATTAGATTGCTATTTATTGGTGGTATTGGATATGTTGTTTGACGTGTTTTTGTGTTTACATTAGTGTTAATGGATGCGTAAACTTCAGTTGTTGATTTTTATTTTATTTATTTATTTATTTTGAATGTCCCATTGAAGTAACACGCAAAAAAAAAATCTGTTAAGGGAATTCATAGTTTACAATAGTGTACGAATTGTGATGTCCTGTAAAGAAGTACTGTTGATACAAGGGAGGATTTGATTAACAAACAAATACATAAAAAATACATTGAAAATATTAGAAATATACAAATTAGCTACAGGTTGATGGTACTTCTATTTGGCTCAACAATCCATCTAAAGTACTACCTTTTTTATGTGAAGCATTATTTGTATTTAATTTATTTGATTTAATGTATGAATTGTGGCGAATGCTGTTTATAAGAGGTCCTGGATGTGTTCCTGTGTTGTACTGCTGCTGTGAAACCCAATAAATGTGTGGAGAGTGATCGTGGTTCAATGACTCTCCTTCTATATATTCAGCACAAGGACAACTGTCCCTCCAAACACTCATGCTCAGTTTTTCCAATCTCTTTCTAACATGAACCTGGTCATTTTTGGACCAGGAACCATGTGTTATTGGAACTGTGGCTTGATCCTGACCATTCTTGCAGAGCTTGCAATTGTTTTTGAAGAATATATGTCAAACCTTTTACTCTGGAATTAATGAGCTTATCATTATCAGTTAGTGTAGTTTCACCTGTAACGCTTCTGCTGGACCTTACTTTATATTCGATATTATATAAAGTACATATTTCTGTATTTTCTTTTTCTATCAGCAGTTTCGATTGTTAAAAATGATTCCTGATTCTTAGAATCACTAACAATAGTGATATTGTTAAAACCCAGGGAGCACCACTGTAGGAACCTCATGTAACCATGCGTTACCTTTGCTTCTATATCCTGGATAGTGCATTTTGGAATGCTTAAACTCTAAACCAGCTCACAGAAAGTCTTTCTGTTTTTTGCTCAAACAGCAAAATACAAGTTTTTACAATAGATAATGATGTCATGTATTTTTTTAGTGTTTGCAGCAGTCTCCAGTCTTGCGTATGCAGGTAAAAATGTGTGTATTCACGCATCCGAGTATGTGTGCATGTGTGTGTATATATTTTAGCATTAAAAAACTGCATTTCTGTTTGTTTTGTTAAACCTGCCATATCTTCTATTTCCACAGAGAGAATAATCACTTGTGATGGCTTATGATTAAATTAAGAGTAGATGAATTAATCCCTAATCTCTCCCACAGATCAGGGGGTGATCAGTGTGCAGGTAGCGTCATACGGACGGACAAACAGACAGGCCTGCAGTGAATGCAGGCCTTCCTCACAGCTGGACAACATTGCATGTTCTGACTGGCATTTGGAATGTCCTTGCAAACATGTACAGGTACATGCTTAAACCTGCACTATGTGTGCCTAACTTTCTACTGCAGCCACATCTCTTGGTCAAAATTGATCCCTGCAGGTGCTTCAGAATTATCACCACCTACTTCATGTCACACCCAGGTGCTTCATGTCACACTAAGTAACACCCTCATCAATCGACCTTGGCGTCTGCGGTGCCACAGACCACATAGGCCAGTGAAATGGGTCCATAAATGCTATGTACAAAGCAAAACACTGAATGTGTAAGTTAATGTTTTTTTTGTGCACTTCCATGTGTCATAAAGAAAACACAAATTAACTTCTGAAGTTACAAATAGTGTTGGTTAATTGAAGGAAAGCTATTTTAATGGTAGCTGTGATCGATTTGCCTTTACAAAATAACAACTGACACTACTGCTCTCAGTGTCCAGGCTAATTACAGTGTTATAACATGATGAGCTGGTTGGCTGTCTCTGGCCAATATCAATATAATACATACACATCATCAATAGCAATATTTTAAAACGGTATATCCAGTATAGGACTACTGGTATGTGTTTGCTTTATCATATGTTTCCTGACAATGATTTGACCTTTACTCAGTTCAGTAGGCCTACTACATCCATGATTGCAATGTCATACAGATTGGTATTGAAGGCCTAATGGTCTTAAAGAGCCAGCACAAAGTTTAAAAGTATTCTGTGTAGGCTAACAACACATATCTCATCCAAACTAAATAGCAAGTTAATCAGTATACTACTCAAAAATTACCTTGAATTAACTTTTAAAAGTCGAATTGAACCAAGAATTGTGGTAAAAACGTTTCTTGAGCCAATGTCAACATTCATATGTCTTAAGGCAGTGGTTCCCAACCTTTTTTGGCCCGTGACCACATCTCTAGCTTCGAAAATGTTTGCGACGCCAACTTTAACTTTTGTGCATCTGCTTCCACACAAATAGTTTTTTCACCCAATTAACATCTGCCGGTAATATCAATGTCCTGGGCCCAGTATTTCAAAACCTTTAATCTAGATCAGAATTATCCGGATAGGATTAAATCTCAAAATTGGGTATTTTAAAACCAGAGATGTGATCCTGATCCTACAAAATTGGGATACGGATTTGGTAATCCAATCCTACCCAGAATCCAGATCAAATGTTGATTTAGGGTATTTCAAAACTCTAAGGTGGAAATTAGGATAGGTTTGATGCTAAAAATCAGGATGATCCTGATCCCACTGGAAGGGTGGATCCAGCATGGATTCAAGGTGGATGTAGAGACATGTAGGACTGTAGTGGGAAAATATTGCCAGGAGAAGACCCATACATGTGTCCTTGTATATTCTGTTGTTAGTCACCAATTGTCGCGTAGCCAACTGACTCTGTTTACCATTATGTTACATGTCAGGGCCACAGGAAGGCTGTAAAGATAAGACGTAAGGGTACGGACTGTCTTCCCGTCGTAAACATGTTTGTTGTTGTAAGCCTATGGGGGAGCAGGAAGAGTATAACCAGGGCTGAGAAACTGGAATCGGGAGACTTCTCTCCACGAGCTCTTAGAGTAAGCGTGGAAGAACTCTCGGCTGAAGCTTTGGTCTATTGTATTGTATTGTGTTGTATTATGTTATATTGTTATAATAAATCAGGAAGATATTTTACAGATTCGGATGACTCTTTATGCACTAAACAGAGATAGTAAGGAACATTGACGGAGATTTCCACCACAAGGACACATGGCACATATTTAATCATTCTTTTATTCAATGCTTGCATATTAAAGTAACACAGACCATGCCAAAACAATATCCATTCTAAATTAAACAATTAAACAATAAAATATTTTCCATTAGAACACCAAAAAAACTCCAAGCTGTTAGAAAAATGGGTAGGTGCAAAAACAAGAATTTCACATTTCTTCCTCCGAAAGTGCAACGTCAGCATCTTTCAGCCTCTCTTCTAAGGCGAATGCTAAGTTTTGTTTCCCTCATTCACAGCCCCAAGTAGATGGCCCTGACCTACCACTGGCAGCACTGCAACCAGATGGAGCAGCTGGACGGTCAATGCGAGACGCTCTAGTGAACCATTATTTTACTTAGGGTATTTTGATCAATAAAAACATTAGTATGCTGATAAAACAGTTTTGTTAGACTTTTTTTTTAAATCCTAGTGAGACATTTAATATACATACTGTGTTAATGAAATGTTGTATTACTTTGACCAACAGATGCCGGCCTATCCAAAGACTGCAAATCTAGATTCTGTAATCCTGATCTTGTGGTATCTCGATCAGAATGATCCTATCTGAAAAGTCTTTGAAAAACCAGGACAAAACCTATAAGATCACTTTTATCTGGGATAGCAAAAAAAGGGATTACAAAATCTGGATAATTCTGATCTAGATTAAAGGTTTTGAAATACTGGGCCCTGGTGTATAAGTCCTGCAGGGTGGGGAGTGTAGTTCCAATAGTGCAGCCGAACGCAATACTCTCTGCAGGGCCTTCCTATCCTGAGCGGAGCTGTTGCCAAACCAGGCAGTGATGCTTCCTGTCAGGAT
>OOFB01037352.1:0-11395 GCA_900323305.1 Trachyrincus murrayi
GTGTGTGTGTGTGTGTGTGAGAGACACACTGTGTGTGTCGAGCTGTATTTATTTGACACCGCTACCTGATGACAACCACATATAAAAAACAGAGATACAGCACAGGATTTCTTTTCACCCGCTCCTTTGAATTTCCGACAGCTCGGGTAATTTACAGGACGGCTTGTACAGCGAGCTGTCACCAGAACCTTCCGTGTAGCGGTGGTCTGGCGGAAATCACCCCCCCCCGCCCCCATTATTATTAATATTATTATTATTATTATTACAGCCACTACTTGGACTTGGACTAAAAAATGGAGAAAGGAGGGGGTGGGGGGGCGGCTTCCTTTGAATGGCGGGATGAATATTTGATGTGGGAGGTGTGATGAACAGGAGGCCCTACAGACTGGGGTCTTTTTATAAAAAAATAGCTGGGTGGGATGATGTAGATGAGGGGGGGGGGAGAAGGAGTGCAAAATCTGCATTCAAGGGTATGTGTGTGTGTGTATAGTGTGTGTGTGTGTGTGTGTTGTGTGTGTGTATATAGTGTGTGTGTGTGTGTGTGTGTGTGTGTGTGTATAGTGTGTGTGTTAGACTGAGAGGTGAGAGAGGAAACAGAGAGTGAAGCAGGGGGGAGGGGGGGGGAGAAGGAGTGCAAAATCTGCATTCAAGGGTATGTGTGTGTGTGTGTGTTTGTGTGTGTGTGTGTGTGTGTTATGTGTGTGTGTGTGTGTTATGTGTGTGTGTGTGTTGTGTGTGTGTGTGTGTGTTGTGTTGTGTGTGTTATGTGTGTGTGTGTGTGTTGTGTGTGTGTGTGTGTGTGTGTGTGCACTTGAGTGTGGCACAAGTTTACAAAGATAACAAGGAGCTCTCTCTACAAGGAGTTCTCGACTCTTCTTCTTACCATCTCATTGTGGCCATGTTGTTTGCTGTTTGGCTGCATTTAGGTTTCGTGTTGTGTGCGCCTACCTTTTACCCAAATGTACTTGACATGCAGAGTAAGTAAAATGTGTTTCTTTTTCAGTCTATTCCATAGAGCATAGAGGTCCTCTGGGTGCACTTGGTTTCAAGGGCAAAGTCAATAGAGCAAAAAAAAAGCAAAGAGCGCTTCTCCATTCATTCATTTCATTTACGGCAGAACGTAAGAAACTTCTCGTATTTGAAGAAGCCAGTCATCAACGCATCTTTTACTGAATAATGAGCATTCGAAAGGCACAAAATGATTATATATATCGGGAATCAAGAATCACTTTTTTCTCCTCGTAGATAGACGTGTTGTCTGAATGGCACCCTGATGGAAATGTCATTTCAGCAAACAGGCAGACAAACAGAAGATCTTAACATTGTCTCATTGAACTCGTGTTTACGGACACATCTCTTTGTGTGCCCAAGGCGCAGATCATTCGTTTACATCGAGACAGTCTTGCTGATAACAGAACCAAAGCCCATTCACTGGTACTGCCACTGCCTGTCTGTGGTGGAGGAAATCCCTTCTTTGTCTCCCGAGGAAGTTTAGCAAACTAGGGAAACCTGAATTTGTCATCAGAATTTCGAACAGCTGGAACACATTTGGCAATAATTACACGCAGAAAGCCATAAATGTATTAGTCAACACTCTAGAATAGCTATTAACCAACGCTCTGGAGGCTACTCATTGCAAGAGCAGCAACAGTAAAATAGTTGTGCCAGACCGATGAACGTTTCGGGGCTTCGGGGAATGTTCTCTGAGCTCTCTAAACTCCCCAGAGAAGTTGTCGTTTTATTTAGTGTTTGTTTGTCCTTCACACTCTCTCTTCGTGCATCTCGTGTGACTGCATCAGACGTCGTAATCTCTGGACCAACAAAAAACTGTTGATATGATTTCTTCTCCTCGGATTATCAAAAGCAGAATACAGAGAATATCAAACAAACCCATTTCAATACAGAACCAATGCCTTATCTCCACTGCAAATAAACAATGAGTTGAACAATGAAAGGGCTTGAAATAACTGACTCACTGTGTATCTCAGAGAGGACGATGGAAAAAGGCAAGGGATTTATTTTAGGTAATTAGCAGTTGGGTTTGGGATACTGGGATTCTACTACTTAAAATGATGCTTAAATACTTTAATAGAGTAGTATTATAGTATTATAGTTTTAAAGCCCTTGCTTCTAAATGAGAGCCCCGTTGCAGCAGCTAACAAATGCAGCTTATACTGCCTAATGAGTGCATACTGGGGGCTATGAATGTTTACACTGTCATGTCATAAAAAGGTTGTACAAATTGGAACGTGCCCTCTGAACCTTGAAAGCCAAACGAGCGAATGCAGTCGTGAACTTGCTAGATCCTATATGTGCAACAGTGAAGGTCTGAGGATTCTATTCCCCATCTCCGCCAAGGAGTAAAACACAACACATGCTGGGACACAGCATGCTTCAGAGATAATTCTCTGGGATTCTGCGGGTCAAACGGCTGTCAGCTGTCACCTAAACACTGGCATACAAAATCGAATCACAGCTCAGCAAATGAGCCATGAAACGGCGATGGTTCCAGACATAATAGCCCTCTTTTTGTTAGAGTTGATCAACATGAAGAATTAAGGTATTGTGTAGAGTTGCTGACTTTAATGCAAACTTGTTAGCTGCCTGCACACATCGTGTCTGAGTCTATAATCAAATGAAGAACACTGATACAGGAAGTGTACAAATATGTCTCAGCACGGGAGAACAATGGTTCTTTGTTCGATAAGAGAGTCGCCAGAAAGGGCCTACAATGACCCAAGGTATAGAGCACCTTCAGCCATCCTGAGAGGCCAGCTTGTACTCAGCTTTTATTGGTTGCGCTTTTATTGGATAATTCAGACATTAACTGGACCTATTTGGGATAATTGTGAAAATGATTGTGAGCATATGTGCTTCGTCATGGCAACCATGGGAAAGGTGCCACAGACGTTAACGTGCTAAAGTTAAGATGCAGCTTCGGGTAATTACTCTAATAAAGTGAAAACATTTTTGTTGCACAATGGAACCAACAGTGATAACTCATGTGAGCAGAGAGATGGAACAGAACTAGACTGTGTTAAGTCCACAGGCTCAAATGACCGTGTCAGGCTATATTTTAACCAAGCCCCATACCCCACCCATATCATCCCGTCTTGGATGTGTTTACACCTCAGCGCAGACGTGAGTATTGGTCTTGGGGGCACCAGTCCTGTAACTAAAACCTTGACTATAGGCTCTAGATGGGAAGTCCCATATTCAGGTCAGGGTAAAAAGTTACTGACACAGAAATGCAAATGTAGGCCCATGTAAGGTCACATAGGTTTTTTTTCTTTCTGTCAATATGTATTTGATTCACGGCAATATTAGAAAGTAAACATCGTAACACGAACGTGGTGAAAAGTACACAGTAGCGTGCAAAAACAGTGTGCATGGAAATTCCAGTGGAAAACTATTGTCTGTTAACTGTTGGAGGCTTTGTGGACAGAGGCTTCAAGCCAACAAAGTGTGGGCTTGCCTGCGTCTGAAAGACTTCGTGGTGATAAATGGCCCTCTCCGTGAAGACAAACTCTGAGCACAAGGCCTCGGGTGCAGAGGACCAGATCTGCTACCTCTGCTGCTGGCTGAATCTGATTACAGGCAGGCCCCGAGGACAGTCAGGTCATTGAGAGCACAGAGATGAGCAAACAATACGATATTATCTGGAGGAATCTCCAGCTTTCCAAAGGAAAATGGTCCCTCTCAGTGTCACATTGACGATAGGATCCTCAACCTGACATTGAATCAGCCATTTAAGAAGAATGAACACTGCTACCCATTCATAGATACTCACTAAAATAATGAGAGCTCTTTTTTCACCCTTGTTTAAGACATATAAAGGGAGGCTCGTGAGGCTTTGCGAGACAAGGCTGTGGAGAAATTGGAGCATGCAGCTGACTCAGATGAATATGCCTTTACAATGATTTGGTGTTGAATGAACATTTCAATAGTATTTCTTCTTTGTTCTCTGCAGTCCAACAAAAGAGTGTGCATGTGTCAGAATTCTCTGTTTCCCTGTTTCAATATTGTGCACATGTAGCCTAAACAAAACGTTAAACAACACGTTTAACACACGTGGAAACCATATATGTAACTGATCAGATTTCAGGTGTGAGTTAGTAAGAGTATCCATTTGGATGGTTTTTTTGTTGCAACTATAGACCTCCATTAGAAATTCAGCTTTAGTAGGCTACCCTTGTTTTGACGTCAGTGTTAGTACCTGTCCGTCCTCTTGTTCCTTTCCCACAGTGACACCTTGTGGACAGATACCGCAACCGCTTATGTAAATGATTATCTCGAGATAGATTCAACTGGGATACATGTACGTTTGAATGATAATTGATTTGATGAATTACACTCAGTAGGTTTAAAAACATTGTAATGTCCAATCACACATGCGAATCAGCCGGGTGGTTGGGATTATAGGCCTGCGTTTGGTTTTGATTTGGTAAAATCTATTCTAATTTTAGGTGCTTCCTCACAATCACTCACGTAGGGGCCCATTGGATTATATTTCTAAAAACAAGTGTTATTTTTAACACCACATTGGATGTCAACAGTGTCGTAAAGTTGCAAATAAAAGGTTATGACCAGAGCATGAACTATGCCGCTAACCTAATTTGTGGATCACATTACATCTACGGGAAGTAAATAAAAGTGTTGTTGTTGATGTTATGCTAAATGTCACATTTCATAGCTTTATCTGTCAAACAAGGTTCTCGATTCCCATAGACTGCCTTTTTTACAGTATGCTGTAAAACAGTGAAATCAGTGAAATCTGACAGAATCTGACCAATTATGATTTAAATATAATGTACATATATAGCCTACATATTAAGACAACGGCACTTCATTTGTGCACACAGGACAGGTAGAATATTTGTATTGCAGAAAGTGACATAGTGGTAAATGACCTTTTGATAACAGACAACCAACTACAACTACAACCAACATCTATTTCGAACTACAACCATGGAGGCGCTATTCGCCAACTCTCGCGAGATCCCGCGACTTGTCTGTCAGGCAGCAATGAGTGGAGATGATAGGAGAGAGGGGGTGAAATATCTAGGTTGCCTCACAAGATCTCAGAATTGACACTTGTTTTATCCAAGAATTTGCACTTCAAAACAAGATTTCCCAAGCCGAACATGTGCTGAATGTGTGGCTCGCTGGTTAAAAAAAAAAAAGTGTGTTTTGAACGCAGCACGAGAAACTAAAAGTGGAAATCGTATGTGTCAAGTTGCTAACTGTTAGCTGTCAAGCTACGTAGCGTAGCCGTCCGGGCAATGGCGTTGAAAAGAATCCAAAAGGTGAGTGTTTTTCTTTATATTCTGCACGCTTGGTCCCGGGTAGCGGGCGGGTGTTTGTTGAGTGCTCATGCCGAATGCACCGGGCCGACCTCGGTTTCCGTGCTCGGACCCTCGGCGTTGGGCTCCTTTTTTCTGCTCAATTGAAGATAATTCACAGACAAAAGAGAGACGCCGGACCGCTGCGCTGCCGCCGGCCCGCTGGCGCAGCGCTGCCGCCGGCCCGCTGGCGCAGCGCTGGCTGGAGGGGCGCTGGTGCATCGCTGGCTGGCTTGCTTGTTGTTTGGTTGTTTTTGATTGATTTGTGTTTTATTTTCCACTCATCACTTATGGGAATACACCGTCAAACCAAAAAATAATCTGAAGAGCTGTGAGTGTTTTTTAGTTTGGACGTGAATCACAGTGTAAAGTCACCATGTCCTGTATAATAATAGAGAGGAGCATGGTGGTCGACGGGGGGTATTCTTGGTGAGGTTGGGAATAGAGAGGAGCATGGTGGTCGACAGGAGGTATTGGCTGAATGTCAGCTGTTTTGTAAGTTGCCAAAATTGAACTCCAATGTCATTGTCGCCATATATGGGAAGGCAAGTGGGGCACTGGAGCAGGCCAGGGTGTGTATTTATAAAGCAGAATAGACAGCTTCAGATTTAGAGCTGCGAAATATCCACCTTGTAATAGTATATGAATTTGAATGCTGTTTTCCAATGGTAATATTTAATGTAGGCCCACACACAAAAGCATGTTGGGCCCAAACAATAGTGTGGATATCATGAGTACAATTGGTGAAGTTAAATGTTATGTAATATTAACAATACTAATGTTGATGTTTTTTGATTGCCACATGGTGGACTTGTGTTTCAGTTATACTTGGGAATGTTTCCTCTGTTCCTAAACTCCTCCGAGAGCTTTCATAGCTAGTCTTGATCTGAGTGTGGTTTCCTTCAGGAGCTCACAGACCTGCAGAGGGACCCACCAGCACAGTGTTCTGCTGGGCCACTCGGAGATGACTGTGAGTTTTAACCTTTTGGTCTACAGGGAGTTATGATGTGACATTTAAGGCTCGTTCGTGAGCAATTTGTGATCCGATTTGTGTTTTAATAGTCATCGAAACTGGGCATGGATTCAATCTGAAACGTCTTGTGTTGTGGTCTTTAGTTTGTCCTTATACGCTGCTATACCAATGCGATACTAGCTAGTCCCTGAAAAACGTCCAAAGGAGGAGGCCTCTATATTTAGAGCCACAAAGAATACATTAAATACAGCCTATTTTAGCAGCAAGTGTGAGACTCTACTTAAGTCTCGTTTGTTCAAATATAAACATTTAGACAAAAATGTGATGGCTCCACACCATTATTCAAATCGTAGTCGCTACTTTTGAAAACAATTGATAGTTAAATGAATCGGTTGTGCTAATGGCTATTTATATTTTTTTCCCCCAGTGTTCCATTGGCAAGCAACAATAATGGGTCCAGTAAGTGATTTGTTTATGTATTTTGTATTTTTTAAATATTATTGTCTGTTATTTAAATGCATACCAAAATCATCACATTAACCTCGACTGCCGATGTTCTCATGTAAATAGAATGACAGCCCTTATCAAGGAGGAGTGTTCTTCCTCACCATTCACTTCCCTACAGATTACCCCTTCAAACCACCAAAAGTGAGTAACACCTAATGTCTACTGTTTGTCATCATACACCTTTGTTTAAATGATGGATAGTGGAAATTGGTTTAATTTGTTTAAAAAACGTCTTATTTCTGCCTGGCTCGTCACAGGTTGCGTTCACAACAAAAATATACCATCCGAATATTAACAGCAACGGAAGTATTTGTCTTGACATACTGCGATCGCAATGGTCACCGGCACTTACAGTATCAAAAGGTTGGTTACGTTTATATGTTTAACACTGTTTAAAACGGTCCTCGTAGTTGATGCTGAAATGACTACTTGTATCGCTGAATATTCATCACACGTTGTATACAGTCATACTGACAATAGTATCATAATGGCTCAGGTAATTGTTTCTTTTCAATATATAACATAAAAATTGAAGTTGGTATGCTTTTGATCCAACATTTGTATGCGTTTTCTGTTCATCTCATTGTGATTATGTTAATATTGTTGCATCTCATTTCTTTCTGTATCTTTTGTAGTTCTTTTGTCTATTTGCTCCCTGCTTTGTGACCCGAACCCGGATGACCCACTAGTCCCGGAGATCGCCCATACGTACAAAGCTGACAGGGAAAAGTAAGTATCGCACTATCACTTACTTCTGATCATTATAATGAACTAATTGACTCCAAAGTAGAACTTAACTTCTAGAGGAAAGACCTTGATTATAGTTTGGTTGTTGTTGTTTTTTACAGGTACAACAGACTAGCAAGAGAATGGACACAGAAATATGCAATGTGAGAATGCCAGTAAAATCAAATACAACAAAAGAGAAGTTTAGGAAAAAAAGCGTATTTGATATTTTAACACAAGGCAAGCGAGATAAGCGAGACATATCTTGGGCAACACACCGCCGGTTGGAGAAGCAATACGAGGTACACTGGCTTCCGTGTGCCACGCTGCCGCCATGTGCTGTGTGCCATCTTTTGTGACTAGTGTGGACCTGCCCAACAGGACCCGACGGACTCCTGAAGGCACCCCCACCATGGAGTACTGGAAGTTTTCCTCCAAACACCGACATATTCAGACTTTTACTACTGCTATCGTGATTTATTATATTTGTCGTTAAAGCGTCACTCTCATCAAGGCCACTGCTGTGGTCACTCTTGGTAGAAGTTCTTTTTTTTGCTTTTCGTTAGCAAACTACTTTTGTTGATTCGGAAGATCATGGTTTGCCCTTCTTTCAGAGGTACTGTTTTGTCTCACTGGATGTCTTGTTCTTGTATTTACATGTATTCAGTGGCCTTTACTGTTTCTTTTTATTATCGTAGATGTGCAATTGCAGTCTGAATGTTAACTGTTGAACACAACATTGTGCATGTTTAATACTAGCGGTTGATTTAGTAGCTTTTAGCTTTTAAAGCAACTGCTCAACAAACACTATCTCTACCTTAGGGCAAATGTGAACAAACTTGAGAAGGATCAGATTTATCGCAGACTGCATAAGGGGATGCAACTGTATTGGAATTAGAGTGGATGGCTGCTATTACAGCTAGGTGCCCCGTGTTTTAGCATTGGTGCTTATTAGGTAAAGGCAACGCAAAATGTCAACTTCCAATCTTCTTGACCACGTCAACCTTCCCCATAGTCTTTCAGTATCAAACAAAGTCCTACGGTTATGACATAGGAAGTAACATTGCTATTATTTTTGACGCAGTACTGTTGGACTGTGCCAATTGCTCCATTACACTTGCTCAGGTATCCAGCCAAATCATCAGCCTTTAAAGGAGCACTGCGGTGACCCATGGTGAGGGGAAATGAATGGTTCCCATACCATCAAACATGTAGAAGACAAAAATACAACCAGGCAAGTTCTGATCTAAGACCACTTGGCGTTTTATGTGATAAAGTAGCACGTGTCATGCTTAAGTAGGGAAATGGCTCCGTTTTAAATCAGCACTCCTAAGGTACTTTATGTTAATGGGTGCAGCTGTCCTGTGTTGCATATCTGTATGCTGCCTGTCCTCCTCCTCAGGAAGCATTTCTTTCCCTCACCAAACCCATGTCAGGTCACCACAACAGTTTGCTTTATTATTATTATCATTTTCATTATTTTTGAACTCTTGGATGTGAATGTGAATATTTTTGAACGGCTATCAAGCAAGCCATTGGTAGATGTGTTTATGCTACTGTGTTCTAAATTACAACAGTCTGACTACTGCAATTATTTTAAAGATAATAGCAGTAGACCAGAATATTGAAGTACTTTCAGTTTGTAGATTGTCCATGCTTTTCAAAGAAGCTACTTTAATTATGACCAGTTCCTATTTATTTTAAAGGTTGGGGAACTTAAATTTGTCCTTTTTGAGGAGCACAAAGCTCCTCGATGCATATATATATATATATATATATATCATCCATGGTTTACAAAAAAGGTGTTTGGTTTGCAATAACGTGACTTGGTAAAATAGTTTAATTGGGTGTCATCAAGAGAGGTTACTAGTAGTTAATTGTCCAGTATGTAATTAGATTGTCAATATAAAGGGAAAGTAGTTTTATTTTAAAACCAGATTACCATTGGTACTATGTTTTATTATAAGGATTTATCAAGATAAATGTGCATTGAAAAGCAGGATTAACTAAAATCTACAAATTGTAGAATTTAGGCCATGTTTTTGGCACACATTATAGTTTTTGTAATTAGATTTATTCAGTGCTCAAGGTTAAACAGAATGTCCCAAAAGTATAGGTTATAAGACAAGCACTCCAAATGCAGTGACGATCCTATGCTGCCAGACCCATTATAGAGAATGATTTGTGTGTTGTAGTATTCCACATCTTGTATGTTTTTGTTTTGTATTTATTTATTTATTAAGTCCTGTATTTGTTGGGTGAGTGCAGCCTTGTTCCGTGATGCCAACTCCATGGAGACTGCATTTGTTCAAGTAGGCGGCTTGTGCTTTGCCCTCAACCCTCTCACAGCCATGTGCCGGATATCAGGGATTTCATTAGTTAATCTGCCTAACACTTCTGATTAAAACATTAGCCTTAACCCCTGTTTTATACACAGATAAAGTCACTAAGTTTGCTAGTAAGGCTGCTTCCCCTCAAGGCTTGTTCATTTCAACTGTAATCTTGCCAAGACATAACACTAATTTTTTTTATATTAATTTTGACTTTTGTTTGAAATGCAGGACCAGCTTCCTAACACCATTGACGCTTCTTAAATATGGAATTTGTGCTTGACCTGTCAATGGGGACAACCATCTCTCTTTGCATATAAGATATTTAAATAACCATTCATAAATAAAGCTTGTTTTGATTTAACTGTGTCCATAATAATTGCTTTGACTCCATCTAACCCATTTAACATAACACATCCTTGCAAGCGACAAGGTGCTGAAGGTTGCAAGAAAACCTTACATTAAAGCATCAAAATCCTCACTATGGCTTCAAACTGTGGATGTATTCACACTGGGGACAGGTTTGACTTTGGAGCCCATGCAGCACATGTGAGATGTCAGTGGGGTTGGGTGCATGACAAAGTACAATCATAATGCATCTGTTCCCAAGTGAAAAGGCTTCAGTATATGCACTCAGAACGCACTGTTTTTTTCCATTGTAATACTACTTTCAAAAAAATAAATACATGCAACAACAAAAAAAAACACATGCAAGCACCGCCTTCTAAATTTCGGTCAGGGCCACGCAACGTCCGGACGTCCTGGCGTGATGTGTGTGTGTGTGTGAGCTGCTACTAAGCAGCTCGTCAGACCAGGCAGTCAACAGTCACAGCTTCCTGTATATCTGCTGCGATCTCAGAAGTCAGCAGCATCACCCACTGCCACTCCTCCTCCCTGTAGGTAGCTAGCTGGCTAGCTATAACGAAGCGTACATACATACACACACACACACACACACAAATGGCCGTCAATCTAAGCAAAAACGGGCCGGCCCTGACGGCCGCCTATAACGAAGTAGTGGACGAGAAGTTCAAGACCGACTGGTAAGAACCGAACCGAACCGAACCGAACCGCGCAGCGAGCTAGCGCTAGCCGCCGCTGGCTAGCAACGGCGAGTAACTTAGTCGTTTGATGTGTTATGATTGTGAAGAGCAGCCATAAATAAAAACTAACTAACTAACTGGCTGTATGAATGATGGCACTAATTTTAATGGCGTTATATTTGACATGTCAAAGGAGTGATAATAAGGGAACTTTGATGAGCAGACATTAGCTGACGTCTTGGTGGCTAACTTATTCGTTCACGGAAGTCGGGGGGTAGTCAGTTTTAAAGTGTCGTTCGCTGTCGGGTCAGCAGCGAACCTCGCAGATATCCCCACTCTCTGGGATGTAAAGTACAACCTCAGTGACGTCCTCCATCACTGAAGCTGTTGAGCTTACCAGCACAATGCTGTTTAATTACAGTCCCCGCACGAAGCACCCCCCCCCCCCCCCCCCCCCCCCCCCCCCCCCCCCCC
>OOFB01037352.1:11997-35072 GCA_900323305.1 Trachyrincus murrayi
AATGTAACCACTACTTGAATTCTGTCAGAAATCACTCGTGTCATAGATTTATATTGCATGAAATGGTAATGCACTTTAGTTCGGCGGTATGGTTCCACTCTTTTAGGGTGCTCCCTGCTGTAGGATTTAAATCATGACATACAGATGTCAGATACAGCATACCAACATTTGCACTATACAACCCCCCATGGTGTAGGTTACATACAATACAGAGCAGAACCAAAGCAGGTGGTGGGTGAAATCCAGCTCAGTACACTTAACTTTGCAGACATTGTGTGTGTGAGAGATGGAAGGTCTTAAATTGACGCCTATCAGTGTACGTGCATTTGATTGGACCGCGTTAGCTGTCAGCTGATAGGCGGCGCATGTCCCGCCAGAACTAGCTACGTCCATTGAGAAGTTATGATCCAAAAGTTGAGTTTCTATGCATTGGAGCCATGTAGGCAGAAGTCTTTATTCTAAATATAGTAATGATGTCCCTTAAAGGGAGATAAGCTTTTCAACCTTATCTCTATCTGTCCACATTAGGCATATAGTGTGAAAAATGCCTGTAGTTGTTGCCGATGCTCTCTGTCTCTGGGGTGCAGCTCAGCGCAGATGCAAAATCTTACCCCAACTTTGTCATTTGACAGAGTTAATGACGGAGTTGGGGTAAGATTTGCGTCATCAGATGACGGAAAGGTAAACATTGTTCATTTGCATATGCTACCCACATTGAAATGATACAAAGCCGGTTGAAAAGCCTTACTAGAACTCTACGTAATAGTTTCTTTAGATCTGATGTATAGACATGACAGTTAGAGAACATGAAAAACTTTCTGTAGGAAGGAGGTGGTTTTAGGTACTGAAATTAAACCGGCCGAGCTAAACCTTTACAGGATGTGCAACTTGCCACACAAGACAAAACATAATGTGAAACTGAATGTGTTGCAATAACTTAAAGCACGATTAACCACTAACCTAATTTACTAAATACATGACTTCAAATATTATACTTGCATGTTGTACTTATTTAATTGTCTGAAATTAAATGTTTTAACTTAGAATAGGAAGTTGGACAAGAAGGAAGTAATAACTAGATCTGTTCTTAATCATTCTCCTCTACTATAGCGTATAGGGGTTTTATGTTTACAAGTCTGCATGGCAACATGCTTATAAACGTTGTAATCCGGTTTGTCTGGCTGTATACATTTCAACCATTCACTCCTATTGTTCTAAATCTGGTGCTTTCATTTTCAGGGCCTTGTTCACCTATGAGGGAAATAGTAATGATATCCGTTTGGCGGAGAAGGGTGGTAAGTATCTGTCAAGCTTGCATTGGCTGTTTTCACTTTGATATTGGAAGATGGTGCCGGAGAACGCATGAATGCACGCATGCAGCAGCATAGAGTTACTTTGACTTTCCTAGCTTATTCTTTATTGCCATTTAGTCATTTAGTCCACACTTTTATCCAAAGCGACTTACAATGAATGTATTTACATGCAAGCCATTAATGAGCAGGTAGGGTTTCAGCATCTTGCTCAGGGATGCATTGGGTCTGGAACCCAGAACCTTTCAGCTGGTAGTCAAACGACAGACTACCCTGTCCCCTAGGATTATCATTAATTCATAGATCTACCCAAAGTCTCGCACTCACTATTATTTTTTCTTGGCTTCTTCAATGTTTCTTCTCAGAGGGGGGACTGGAGGAGATGGTGGAGGAGCTGAACAGCGGGAAAATCATGTACGCATTTTGCCGAGTTGAAGATCCAAACTCTGGCCTGCCAAAATACGTCCTCATCAACTGGGTGAGTGCTACAGTGTCTCCACGGTGCATGCACCGACACACTCCGTTAAGCTGCGTCTTCAGCTCTGTGCAGATCCATTTACTCATTGTCGTTTCTTTTGTTGCGCAGACGGGAGAAGGTGTGAAGGATGCCAGGAAAGGACTGTGTGCAAACCATGTCAGCTCAATGTCCACTTTTCTCAAGGTGACAGTTGTAACAGTGTATGTTTGTAACGGTCCACAAGATGGTACCCCCACAGCTAGAATACGTCAACATCTGTATTGATATAATAATAATAATAATAATAATAATAATAATAATAATAATAAGGAAACGTAATCGTAGCACATTATTTGTATTGGTGCGATGATTTCGGATCAACTGTGTCTTTTTAAAAGTGTGAACTGGTGTGTTGTTTCCAGGGAGCCCACGTCACCGTTAACGCCAGGGCTGAGGAGGATGTGGAGCCGGAGGTCATTATGCAAAAGGTGGCCAAGGCCTCGGGGGCAAACTACAGCTTCCATAAGGAATCCAAGCGCTTCCAGGACTCTGGCCCCCAGGGACCCGTGGTAGGTGTTAAGCGAGCGCGTCCGACACTGTCTGTCTGGGTGTTTGAATCAAATGACAGTGAGTCGTTTAAAGAGGCCCTGTGCAAGATTCTCCAGGGTTGTGCCTTTAGCTGTTTTCTTTACAATATGGCTCAACAATGTTTGCGCTGCAAATAAGTTTAGTTGTTAAATTTGCCGTGAGCCTATTTAAAAAACCATAACTCATAACTCATAACTCATAAGCCAACAGATTTAATTGACCTGTAGGATAAACCAAGGGGCCAGGTGGCTATTGAATTCATGTATTCTTTCTCATAGGCCGTTGGGGTAATTGCATTTGAGGGCATTTATTACAAGTATTATGTAAAACGTTTGTTATTATTAAATAGACATAAAAAAAAAATCATTGTGTATGTTTGCTCTGCTACACACTAAGTGATTAGTAGTTTGCTCGTGGCTAGGAATCATCAGGTAGTAAATGTATAAATGTAAAATGGATCATCAAATATCTATAGCTTATGTCAGTAATCTCCTGCGACCCCATATGCATATCAGGGGACCCCACATGGGGTCCCGACCCCAAGGCTGGGAAACACTGCTTTAACTACACGCTAGGGTTAGTCATAGGTTTAGATGGGCCAGTATGGTGACATCTCTAAAGACAACATTCTAGTTCCAGACACACAATATAGAAGGCATTATAGATAAGTCTTCTGAAATGTTGATCCGTTCATCCCCTAGACAGACAGACATTCATCATGCCTGCACACTTGACTTCATAACGTAAACACGGGTGGATCGAGGCATGCATGCCTTTCGGATTGGAACATCTCGGTATGTTTTCACAGCCCAGGGTGTGTTGTTAACGGCGACACACAACTCTGCTTAATTCCTGCGGTATTGAATGAGATGCGTTAGGGCGGCTGGCCTGTCCTGACCTGCCTGCAGTGAAGTCTACCTGTTGAATCAGCAAACCGAAAGGAAACCTGCATGCGTCTGTGTTACAGAATGGCTCCACTGTCAAGCAAGCAGGGAGGGAATGCCTTGTAGTATCATGCAATATTTGAATTGATTTGTGGTTGGCATGCGCCGTCGAACCTCTGTCTATATTTATATGAAATTTAAACTATCTCATTCTTTCCCTTACTTCCAGGGCTCTGTGTACCAGAAAACCAATGCCATGTCAGAAATTAAAAAGATCAACAAGGACAATTTCTGGGCTCAGGCTGAGGTAGGCTCCTGGGTTGCGATGTATTATCCCCGCCGCAAGTGTCAAATATAATAGCCCCGTGCCTGTCTTGTGTTGTAGAAAGACGAGGAGAAGCGCCGTCGGGAGGAGCGGTCGAAGGCCGAGGAGGAGCGCCAGAAGCTGGATCGAGAGAGGAAGGATCGGGAGACCAAGGAGACGACCTTGAGGGACATACGGGACAAGGAGAGGTCCTCTCAAATCGACCAACAGAAGTAGGTTTCACGCTTTCCCGACTGGCGCCATCAACCCATGCGCGCTAAGTTTGTCGAGTTTTGACATTTTTCTGTTTTCCATTTTAATGTTCAACAGGAAGTACCAGCAGCAGCAGGAAGCTGAGAGCAGAGATCGTGAGAAGCAACAATGGGTGAGTTGTCTCGTGAAATGAAAACGGAACGTGGCTGTGAAGCGACGTGACTTAAATTGAGTGCTATTGACTTAATCGTAAAGCGAACTAAAATATCCCCCCCCCCCTCGCGTAGAGGCTAGTTTAGCGTATAGCTGATGTCTGTGGTGCCACTGTTAACCTTGTCAGGAGGAGGAGGAGAAGGCAGCACCAAAGACAGTGAAACGAGGACTGTCTGTGGAGAAGGCCAACGTGAGTTCCTCTTTAAGACGATGCTCTCTCTGTCTCTCTCTGGACTCAATGCCTTCCGTTTCCCGGGATTTGTCTATTTTAAAACTGTGTCCTGACTAACCGTATCTTGCAATCCTTAAGAAAAAAACAACCTTGTTTTATCCATGTCTGGATATATAACGCTACGGACCTAATCAGCCCAACAGCAGCCCACTGCTGCGGTGGGGGTCTTGCGGGATGGCCGTGTGCAGCGTTTCCAGACTCAGAATTGTGTGCTGCTCTTCATTTAAGTTTATTTATTTTTTTATTTTTTTAGGAGGCAGCCTCGCTCATCTCCCAGCGCTCCCTGAACCCCAGGGAGATGTTCAAACAGCGGGAGATGGGCATGACCCCCATCGAAACTGAGGCGCCTGCCCCTGCTCCTGCCCCGGCCCCGGCCCCGGCCCCGGCCCCGGCCCCGGCCCCGGCCAGCCCCCAGCCAGGTAGCACCTGGCCACTCACTGTGACCCCTCGTTAGAACTGAACCTTGTTAGAACTCTACCTCGTTAGAACTGAACCTCATTAGAACTCTACCTCGTTAGAACTGAACCTTGTTAGAACTCTACCCTGTTAGAACTGAACCTCGTTAGAACTGAACCTCGTTAGAACTGTACCCTGTTAGAACTCTACCCTTTTAGAACTCTACCCTGTTAGAACTGAACCTTGTTACAGCTCTACCTTGTTAGAACTCTACCTCATTATGAGTCAACCTAAAATGACAGCCCAGTTCAATGGTGGGTCTTGTTTCATTAGTCTAGTTAGATATTTTATTCTCCATTCACCTCTCTAGTCGTGACATTATTCATGTAGCTACTTGTCTTCCAGCCTCATCTTTTTGTGTGTCTTTCTCTCTTGTGTTCTCTCCTGGTTTCCGTCTCATCCATTGCATGCATCGGGTGGGGGTCTCCTTGGGTCTTTCTGTCTCTCAGGGCGCCTGCAAAGCCCTTTTCTCTCTAAGCAAGCTCATGAGTCTGACCGGTCCAGCCCCACCCCGCGCCAACCATCTCCTGTCCCGGCCGGCCCGGCTGCTCCTATCCATGCCGCTGGTTAGTGGCCTTGATCATACGGGCAACAGCTAACATAAACCTCATCACATAAGAACCAGTCGATGTCATCGTGTATGCTTCCCTTTTCCTTTTATCCCGCTACATCTTCCTGGTGGTTTTTATGATACTGTTTTAATCGGTCATCCATGGCTTGCTCTCTGACATAAGGTCCGGGTAACGCTTGTCGGCCCCAAGTCATGCTTATGTATGTTGGGTCTCTGCGTGTGTGTGTTTGTGTGTGTGATAAGAACCTGATGTGGATGAGAGCCAGTCCAGATGTGAGTATGATGAGCAGGAGACCGCCCCCGAAGAGCCCTGGAAAGGTGACTGGCAACATCCTGGCTGTGTACTCACTCACTCACTCACTCACTCACTCGAGCAATAGCTTGCCATCACACTATTTGTTTTGTTTTATTTTTCAATGAAAATCATGTCATCACTGGACCAACACATTGTTCCCTTCAGTCTGGAGGGCTCCTTCTGCCACCTGCTGGCGGGATATGGGAAGTGCTACCATGCGTACTCTCACTGACCAGGTTCTGTCTCTTATTTACCAGAGGAGGAGCCGGCCGCCAACACCTACCAAGTCCAGGAGCCTGAGCAGAACCGTCCCTACGAAGAGCCGCCTCAGGTGATGACCAATATTCTTCCCTATAGTTTCTGGCAGGAGATTCAAAGAAATGAATGAATGAACACGCGCAGTAGATGTAAAATGCTATGCTGACCTGCCGTGTGTGCGTGTGTGTGTGCGTGTGTGTGTGCGTGTCAGGTGGTAGAGGAGACAAACAGCTACGAGGTGACCCCCGAGGAGGTGACCCCTGAGGAGACCTCTGACAGGGGCGTCTGTGCCAGAGCGCTGTATGACTACCAGGCCGGTGGGTGACGTTAACAGGATTCTATTATATTCTATTGTGTGTTTTATTGTGGTTTGGATTCCAGTGTTTTCCCGTTTTTCTTTTTCAAGAATAATGAAATGCGCTTAATAAGGGCAGATGCCTTTGCTCGTGCAAAAAGCCACATTTGATTTTTATTAAAGTTTTTCTACTTCAGTGTTTTATCTCATTGTTACATCTCTACTAAGGAGTCTGAACCAAACTAGCTAGACCGTTATTATTTGTTATTTTTGTATTTTTTTGTATTTGTATTTTGTATTATTCTGAATGCAGCAGTGTAGTTGAGTACTTTGTGTGGACTGTGAAGTGTAACTCTGGACAACATGGTGGCGGTGTTGCTGACGGAGCGCTCTTTTGCCCGTTCTCTTCCAGCCGACGACACAGAGATCTCCTTCGACCCCGACAACATCATCACCGGGATCGAGATGATCGACGAGGGCTGGTGGCGCGGGTACGGTCCGGACGGCCATTTTGGAATGTTCCCTGCCAACTATGTGGAGATGGTGTGAGCCCAGGTCCAGGCCACGCCCACTAGATCAGCACTTTGCCCAGCCCCGGTGGAGCTGTGCTGTAGGGGGGGAGACACAGCAGGCCGCATCCTGCTCCTAGTGGGCTGGAACCTGTTCAGAATCAGTTGAGGAAAGCCAATCATCCACATTATTGATTAATGGTGAATGGTTAGTTTGAGAGGTAGTAATCATGGGGCCCGATTTTAGAACGTATTATTGCTCGAGGGAAAAAAATAAATTCTATTGTGTCGTCGACGTTGTAAACCATGGATGTAATAGTTTAGGGATCTTTGACTGGGAAACCTGTCCCCTCCTCCTGCCACGGTCACCCACGTTGTCTTTACCCGTTAATTGTGATGCAGTACAATGTCAGCCTTTATTCATACGACTTTTAAATTCCGTTTTGCGCATTAATCACACTTGTAGTTGACATTCCTCATGTTTTTATTTTGGGTTTATTTTTACTGTAGCAGTCGCTCACTTCTATTTCAGGAAAACCTTAAAATGGTGGCACCTGCTATGGCATAATCGCTTGCCTTGTGTTGGCCTTTCTTCCCAGACCGACTGAATTTAACTTCTGCGTCTTTTGTTACTGTTCTGGTGAAGATAGTCTTTATTGAGCGTGAATACGACGTGAATTTCAAAACAGCGGTTAGCTATTGGTTGTGGTTTCAAACGCATCATGAGATGGTGTTTATCGCGTTGGCCGTGATCTGGGTGGCACACTATTGTTGTTAACGGGTGACATTGTTGAATAATAGTGTCCCTTTTTTTTTTTGATACATGACGTGGTTTGTTTCCAGCGGTCGCTGCCTTTCCTTATATTTCCAGGTACATATCAGAGACATTGAAGCCATCCTCAACCACTTGTCAAGTTTGTTTCCTGTAGCTCGGGGATCAATTCAGGTCAACTGTCCCACACGAGAGTGCCATGAGTGAAGTGATATCCTATGATGCAGTTTCAGAATTTAAATTTGTCAAGTTATATTTGAATGCACACACTTCAAATACACCAATTGAAATAGAAGAAAAAATTGCAGAAGGGCGTGATTCAACTGCATTATTCTTTGTTTTTTTTCCAGAGTATATTGTAATGCAAAGACATTCTTCATAATAAAATGAATAAAAGTCTCAATGTTTGTTTGAATCCTATACTACAGACATGCCACATGTGCAACAAGTGAGGTGCTGTACAATCAGTTTCCTGGAACCAAGCCACAGAGTTAACGATTGGGGTTTTCACCTTGGTTTCGACTTCACGTCAAATAATTTCACTTACTTTCCCCACATCCTTTGCAAGACGTGTTTTGACAGCGCCACAGTGTGCTTGATTCCTGTCTGTCAGATATAATCCTTGATAAGTGCGTCGACAGGGTCGACGCACGAGTAGGCTAAACTCAAGCTGGTCATATATATTTTAATCAGATGCACACAATGTAATATGATTGCAACATGTGTGAACTTCATGTATCATGTAGGTCATGTATCAAGAGATACACACATTTAACACTCATCAAAATAAGTCTGGGTTTAGTTGATCTGCAAGATCATTCACTGCCCAATTTATACTCTCATCCCTCATGCAAATAATAGGCTTGGCCTTGTTTTATGTTAAAGTAGAGTTTATGCTTGAAACTATGTAGAAAAAACCGTTTGACTCATGCTTTCGCGCCCATGATTTCTGAAGAAGTTTCAGAATTCAGAATAATATTCCAAAATGTTATTTTCTGATTGTAATACTGGTTGTTATGTTCCAGATCATACACTTTCTGATCTCGACCGTTTATATGAAGAGAATCAGAAATGATTGGCAGGGGATTTCTTTTTGGGTTTTTTGTTCATCACTTAGTTTGCTGTCCAAGTGAAATAAAAAATATGCACAAACCCTACATTGAAAATGTAGCGCAATATAAAAGTAAAGCTATAGATTATTCCAAGAAGGCAGGATTTCTTATTTCTTTCTTTTAAGTAAGAACTAAGTGTTTATGAAGACCACCGCACATTGAATCACGTTTTACACCAATAAGAATGTTGCTTTAATTTTGAAAAATGCATTTTTTTAAAAAGATAGATTTGATAAGATTCGATAAGAACAGCTAAATGTGGTATGTAGATGATAGTCATGTTAAATGTCATTCTCTATCAGTAACAGATCAGGGCATCCCCATTTCAAGATCAAAAGCATGTTGAGAAAAGTTCTGAAAACAGATTTCAGTAGTAGTCAAGTTAAAAACAACAGATCTGAGTTGTATTTTATTTAAGAACCTGCACACATTGGTTTAGCTGTAAGTATTGATCAACATGATACATCAAAAATGACGAGGTATCGTCTTGAATAATCCTATCTTCGGCAGTGTCCGTTCATATTTTTCTATTCAACCTATTAATATTTTAAGTATTTGCTTGAACAACCAATCATTGTATGATTGAGAGATAATGAGAACAGGTGGACCTATAGAAATTAATGCCACAGGCCTATGTTGTGGTGTTATGGAAATGTAGAGGAAATAATTCAGATACAGTTAATGTGTCCAAGCAACACACGTCACATTCAAAATAATTTGACTTTGTCTACCCTCAAGTTCCAGCTATAAGCCCCTGAATCTTATTAGAGTTTGGTTACCAGTCAAATCTGAGTGTAGGTCTGAGTTTATTAGTATAGGATGTAGACCGAAGTATAATAACTTAAGCAAACATAAAATGGAAAATAGAGGTGCAAAATATTTGTGTTATTTAGTAAGAGGTTGTACTCTATGACAGTGGTTCTCAACTGGTCCGGCCTCAGGACCCACATGTGTCATTAGACCAGTGGTTCTCGACTGGTCCGGCCTCAGGACCCACATGTGTCATTAGACCAGTGGTTCTCGACTGGTCCGGCCTCAGGACCCTCATGTGTCATTAGACCAGTGCTTCTCAACAATGCCTTCATATTGTTAAAAACATTGAGCAAAAGCTGCAACAATTGGGGCTAAACTCAATGAAATAGTAAGCCATTGAAACATGAATTAACATTGAAACATTAGTTAATTCATTCTTTATAAAGATTAAGGTTGGGCATATGCTCTGCGACCCACCTGTTGAGAATCACTGCTCTATGACATGTAACCTAATGCTAAACTCAAGGATCATATAAAACATAATTAGGCATAGACATAATACATTAAATAAAATAATACAAAAATAGGCCTTAAAATAGACCTACATAGTTAAATAAATACATGAATAAATGTATTATTTATAAATAAATAAATATACAAATAAATAATAGCATATAGGTTTGCCTAAATCAGAATTGGACAATCTGTATTCAGGCATTAAAGATTAACACAGTTGTAGATGCATGGAAACATTGAAGAGATCATTTAAATATGTAAGCCCAACCTCCTAGACCTGCTTGCTCTGGTTTTTGGTGCTGAGTGTCAACCAATGGAGTCTAGCTGTGGTGACATCTTCCTATATTGTATCAGAAGTTGACGCGGGTGGTGTATGAATTGCTGTGGACATCGCAATTACAGTGAGACTTGAGACTTGAGTCATCTTTTTGAAATGGGTAAGAATTCTCTTTATCACATGTAATATGCTATAGGCCTCCTGGTTCCTATTATCACCACAATTACCATGTATTAGAATCTATGTATTTCTTCAAAAAAAAAAATTTATGTGACCTACCTTATTTGGTATTAAATATGAATCTCTTGTTTGTACCTTGATAAGTGAATTGTAAATCTCTAATAAGCCTCTGGTTAGGTGGTCCTGCAAAATAAGAGTAACATTGCTAAAACATGAATTAAGATCCAACAGTTCAACAGGTCTTGCATTGATGCCTGAAATGGAGAAGTCATATACTATTGAAAGCAGAATTGAAGGTTCAAGCCACAGCACAGGAAACAAGCTAATTCAAAAGAGAAGCACATTGGTTTCACAGACAAATGATATCACTGCGGGTGGTGTGTTGAGAACTCCTGAGCCAACTTGTTATTATTAGAGTTCTTTTGGGAACCCATTTGACATGGCATGCTGAAGAACCTTGCATGTTGTGTTTAAAGTTTGTCTCTCTTTGTGTCTCTCTTACCGAGATAGTTTCTTACTTTGAAACTGGGGTGGGTATAAACATATGAATCAATATCAATCAAGAAGAAGAATCTAAATGTGCGTGTTTGTGTGAAAAGTGAATTAAATGCCTTCCGTTGTGCGGTAACACATAAGTGTAGGTAGACTCAATAGCAGGAAGTGGTTTTGTTACCAGCGGTTTTGAATCAGTTGATGGTTTGGTTCAATATTTATCCTCATTACAAATCGACATTGCTTGCAATTATAATTGTCATAAAACAGAAGTGAAGAAGGGCTAAATAGGCCCATGTGCTTTATTAAGCCAAAATAAAATAATGATATCTTCATAACTTTAAACAGCGAAACAGAACTGAGTTCTGTGCTCTTTTGTGTGAAGCTATATTGCTATATTATATTGTATATATTATATGATGTATGTTATATTGTCTTGTGTGTGTGTGTGTGTGTGTGTGTGTGTCTCGTGACTAGAGTCTGAAGAGGACCAGAGCGACGTGTCACAGGAGCCAGTCGGTGAGGGCCACAGAGAGGAGCAGAGCCAGGTATGCAGATGACTTATCAGTAAGAACGTGTTGCTAACAAGCAACTCTTGGTGGTTAAGTTGGAGTTTGTGACGATTCTCATCATCAGTTGCATTTTGTCAGAAATTGTTCATAGGCCGACATGTTGATGTATAAACCTCAGGCCGAGAAGAATCTGTGAGTGGAATGACAACAAACACCGCACCACAACAATTTCTCGTTATCACACATACATCACACATAACGGCCCTATTCTGGCAATTTAAAGCGAGAAATTGCAAGTTAGATCAAATTTCCAAGGTTGAATCATCTCGAAAGACTGGTGGTTTTGTGGTGACAGATGGCCTGCTGATAACATCAATAGGTCCAATTCCTACACATATATATATATTATATGTATATATAAACACATTTTATCTATTAACGCAATGTATATATATATTGACATCAACATCACCCATAAAAAAAACTATAATATGGTGGTCATCAACAAAAACATACTTATTCAAAAGATGTGTGCAGTGCAGGTTACTGTAAGTGCTTCAAACATTTCCTGTATTCACACGTAGAACCTTATTAACCTCTCGTTTCGGTTCACAAATGACTACATACGTGTGGAAGTAAACATTTTGACTGTTTTCTTTTCTTTCTTTTTTTTGTTGCTATACAAAGAGGTTTATTTAACAGAGATCTGCTGGCACGCAAAGGTATCACAACTTTCACCACAACTTACTGTATGTATGAATAAAAAAATCACAACAAAATAGAAATAATACATAAATAGAAATTGTTTATAAATTCATAAATAAGGTAGCGTATGTCATTTTGTTCATAGCTCATCATATTTTAACATTGACCAAAGCATTGCATTCATGAAATATGGAAATTAAAACAATCATCAAATTCAATCGAATCCGAAGATGGGCGATAATAGATCTCATTCATTCTACGATTACATGTCAACACGTCTTCATCCAACATACGAAGGGTTTCATTTTTCCTTTGATGTGAAACTGCATACACAGCATATGCGGCATGGGCAAAACAGAGTTGGGCCTGGCATACCAGTGGAAAGTAGGAGTCCCTTGCTGGTAGCCATACACAGTCCAGTGCAAATACATGGAAGAGCTATAGCTGAATAGTGACTCAGCCTCAGACGACTGCGCCTTCACTATTACTCACTAAGACGCACACTTCTGGGAACCAGCGCACGACAAGAGGAACTTGATTCAATATGAAACCATTCATGTGTTTTATTATACAAAGTGTCTCACAGGAACAAAGAGGCCTCTAAATGTTCTCATTCTAAGTGAAATATCACATTGTGCATAGCGGTCTGATGGACACACACACGTACATACACAGATCCAGAAACAGTATCACACGCATGCACGCACACAGACACACACACACACACACACACACACACACACACACACATATAAATATATACAAATCCAGAAACAGTATCACATGCATGCATGCATACACATACACAAACACACACACACACACACACACACACACACACACACACACACACACACACACACACACACACACACACACACACACACACACACACACACACACACACACACACACACACACACACACACACACACACACACACACACACTGATATTTAGATAAAGATATACTATTGCAAGATCATACATATGCCATGTGTGGCACTAATAAGCACTACTATCAACAAGTTAATGTTCTCAGCTGCGTCTTTTCAATATAACCCAATATAACAAAGACTGATGGTTCCGGACCAAAAGTAAAACCAAACACAACCCACAAGCCTGTTTCCTTTTTCCCCAGACAGGATGCTTAGCGGTTACCTATTGAGAGTCTGGCTGTACAAGCCAAGCATGCCCTTCTGATGTTTCATTTGAGCATTCGTTTCTCATGGGCAGACAGCGTCTCACTTGTTCAGCGTCTCACTTGTTCACCGTCTCACTTCCACACTTGGACTCCAACTGTATTCTAAACAAACATCTTTAATCTACTAACTGATCAGGGCCAGGATGCTGTTCCATCGTTTGATCTCACAGTAGGATGCGCTAACGTCTGAGTCATTTTTGAACCCAGGATGCCTCGAAGCTGACGATGGCAAAGTCCAGCGCTCAGCGTGAAGGTGGTGCCAGGCGGGACGGAGGTGCGGAGACGGAGGAGAAGTCCTTCATGTCGAACCTGCAGGGTTTCATGAAGGAAAGAGGAACACCCATAGAGAGGATCCCACACTTGGGGTTCAAGCAGAGTGAGTGTCCCCCCCCTCATTCCCTTACCCTGGTCCTACTTTCAACTGTAACCTTCACATTTGAAATACAACGTATATGGTATGAAAGATGTTGAACATTAATGACGAATGTGTTTTTCTTCTTCTTCTTGTAGTCAACCTCTGGAGGATATATAAAGCTGTTGGGAAGCTGGGAGGTTATGACTCTGTGAGTAGATATGTTATTATTTTATTGCACTGCAGAGGTCTCTATGGAAATTGGTGCGAGGTTAGAATGGGTTACCATGACCCATTTTATGTTCATGTGAGAAGTGAAGGAAGACTGAGCTCACTCTTGACTTTTAATGTCTTGGAGGCAAACAATTTTGGTACTTTGGTTTTTGTTTGAAGGAAGATGCGTTAGAACACTCACAGATCTATAATTCCCTTTATCTGATGACTCTGATGAAAAAGAAAAAGGTTTTTGCAAATGTTAATATGTTTCTCACCTCACCTTCAACAGGTGACGGCACGGCGTCTGTGGAAGAGCGTCTATGACGACCTGGGAGGGAGTCCGGGCAGTACCAGCGCCGCCACCTGTACCCGCAGGCACTATGAGAGGTAAGGTCTCTCTCCCACCTCTCTCTCTCTCTCCCACCTCTCTCTCTCTCTCTCTCGCTCTACCCTCCGCCCCATCACACACACGTGCATCACAAGCAGCATTGGAATCTTTCATCTTTGGGATGAGATGCTAAATTGAGGTCCTGACTACCTGTGGTCACTAAAGATCCCATGGCAATCCCATGACCGCCTAATCATCCCCCGGGACTCTAAACTCTAATTAGTTTCATTCCTCACCTCTTACACACACACACACACACACACACACAATCATTGTGTAAAGCGATTTGAGTGCCTTGAACAGCGCTATATATGCAATTTATTATCTTATTATGATAATTATTATTACGGTAGGCTGGTGCTGCCGTTCGACAGACACCTGAGAGGAGAGGCAGACAAGCCTCTACCGCCGGGTAAACCCCGGAAACCGTACAGGAGAAACATGGAGAAGGCTGGCAAAGAACGAGGGAAGAGGAAGACTGTCCGGATGGAAAAAGAACTCCGTGAGGTAAATGAGGAAGTGATGGTGGAGGTCACTGTTGAACTATAATATCTAAATAATAATAATAATAATATCTTTTTAACTGACCACAGGCTCGGAGGAGGGCAGAAGCAGCAGAGCAGACAGGAACTCAGGCGTATGCAACTCCATGGCCCATCTCCAGGTCCCTGCCGAGCTGCTCGCGGACAAACACGGAGCCTGCTGATATTCCTACTGCGGTTTATGGCGGCTCCAGATCACTCTGCGTCCCGCTCCCTACCTCACAGCCGTTGAGCGATCACATGATGCCCTCTACTGGGACGGGCCTCTCTCCCCTGGAGAAGAAGAAATTGGTGGCACAGGCCAGCCTCAGCCAGCCTCTGAATCTCCAGGACGATGATAAAGACAGGCCCACCGTCATCCACTGCCCCCCGCCTCAGGCACCCGCACCGTCGTCGTCCTGCGCTCCCAAATGCACCTCCTCTGAGGACTCTCCAGGGCCTGTGTCCACCTCCTCGTCCCGCAGCTCCTCCCCTTACTCCTCCCTCTCCTCAGAGGACCTCCCATCAGCCGCTGGAGGGAAGCCTGAGCCCAACAGAGATACGCCACCGAGCTACGTAGCGCTGGTCAGCGGCACGTGTCGCTACGTTGCCGACAACAAGTCGTCTACTTGTAGCACGATCTCCAAAGGACAAGACGTTTCTTTCCCAGGCACCCAAATGCTGAAAACGGACTCCATCCAAACCCAGAACAAAGACTCTGTATGGAAAGCGGGGAGCGGAAGAGATTCTGCTCACAAATGCCCAAAATCTACATCTTCATCCTTAATCGCTCTTAACGCAAACTGGTCTCCGGCACATACCTCAAGTTTCACCAAAGTCGTTCCAAAACCTGCGCAACCTCTTAAACCAACTCCTTTCCCGCAGGGTTATAAAACCTACCCGGCTGGGCTGGCCCAGCACCACGATCACTCGGTGAAGAAGCATCACCTTCCATCCTGGTTCCATCAGACGCCCGAGAGGAGGGACCGATCCAAGCCGTTTCCTTCTGTCCAGCCCCGGCCCCTTTATGGTGGCAGCCAGTCTCCTCCGTCCTACCTCCTGATGGGCTATAGCAGGCCAGTCAGAGACTCTCTGCCCCAACCACCGCCTCTCCAAGCCTTTCTGCCAGAAAGAAGGAGGACACCCCACTCCCAGCTGCTATACCACCAAGCCCCAGTAGGGCTGAGCCACACGGCCCACTTAGGGTCCACTATCTACGCGTACCCTACTTACTGCCTCTCTACATGGGCCGGCCAGAGCCAATATGCTCTAGCTGGGGTTTCCCCTCCCTCCGGTTATCCTCATAAACTGTGATACTGTGAAGAAGAAGTAGAAGAAGAACAAGAAGAAGATTTGTGTTCAAATCTATCTTTGAGCAGAATCCGACATATAAACCAAAAAACGTATTTTGATGGCATCAGCATTCGTGAATCGAAACTGTCATTTTGCAGCTGATCTTAAAATAAATGTGTTGTCAACACCCATGTTCTGCTTTCTGTTTTTAAATATACAAAGACAAAGACACAAAGATTTCATTTCACCAGGGAGTATGAGCAATCTTTCCCTAATGTAGCCATTTTGCCACAGCCATAGCCATTTTATGACATCAACTACCACAGCTCTTTTGAAACATATGAGACACATTTTTCCAACCACCAAGGCTAAATCCTCATGTCTTGTTATTTTTGAATTATTAAATATCAGCCATATTGGTGACAGTAAGCATCCAAATTAATTGGATGATAAATTGACTGTGGAAGTTTAAATGAGATGGGTAGGCCTATACAGTATCACCATATTTTGTTCAGGTTTATAGACATTTATAAATGTCTATAAACACATTTATAGATGTATTTACTGCCAGTATGTCTGCTTGTTCAGTGATGTGTTCAGTGATTTCCACTGACCACTTAATCTAGAAAACATATCTATGGATATGGTACATACACACACACACACACATATATATATATATATATATATATATGTGTGTGTGTGTGTGTGTGTGTGTGTGTGTGTGTGTGTATGTACCATATCCATAGATATGTTTTCTAGATTATTATCTATATATATATATATATGTAAAAAAAAAACTAATATATAAATATATTATATGATATGAGATACATATATTAGCATTTTTAAAGTAGTTTTTTTGCGAGTATTAGTTTTAACACTTTTGGGACGCCGTAGTTTCATGGTCGGTTGCTATGGGGATATGTTGCTAATATACTGGGCTAAAATCTCGCGATTCCTGCCCAGATCCTAACCCAACTTTAACCACACGAATATTAATATATATCAACCTGATTAACCAGTCGGAACGTGGTGTCAGCACCACCCCTGATCTATCGAAACGTTCTGCGTTTCTACTGTTCTCCTACTTTCACTTCCTGGCAGAGTAGGCGCCAGAAAGGTCCAGTAGTTCGTCTCGTCCTTATGACGACACCACCACCACCACCACCACCACCACCACCAACAACAACAACAACAACAGTCTCACGATCAACTTACTTAGTCTTCACCGTTAAAGTATTTTTTTTTTTCCACGATGACAGCAAACACGAGTGTCAGTTTGATGGCCATGTATCAAGATGAGTCGGTGTGTGTGAGATATTGTGATGGCTCCATGCTGCACACTTCGCCCTGCGGTGCGGAGTTCATGATGGTGACAGGTCCCTCCATGCTGCACACTTCGCCCTGCGGTGCGGAGTTCATGATGGTGACAGGTCCCTCCATGCTGCACACTTCGCCCTGCGGTGCGGAGTTCATGATGGTGACAGGTCCCTCCCTGCATCCTCTGCAGGCGGCTGCACAAGTTCGACAGAGGACACGATTCGCCGTCAGCGCCTACAAAGTACTGTAATATATAATTCATAATGTGTTCACTTTCCTCATAACGTCAGCATGCTAGAGATATATCTCTAGAATACCCCCATGCCCTGTAATAAAGTGACCTGATTTTGTAGGAGCTGGTGCAAGGTGCATTGGTGTTCAGGAATAAGTACGCTACACGCCCATATCTCCCACATGAACTTATTCCAGCTGCTGATAAAAAGGTGAGTCGTTCTGTGAATACCCCCCCCCCCCCAATAACCAAGGTCTTTTCAAATCAAACACTTGGTTGTTCACTAATTTACACTCCCTCAACAACAGACTGTTCCAGCTGCTGCGGTCAGGCAAGCGCCTCCGTAGTCACGCTGCCAAAACAGAGAGACTGAGACTGAGTTTCTTTCCTCAGGCCATCAGGACTGTGAACTCTGACCTCACCAGGGCCCCCACCTAGACCCACACACTCCCCCTCTTATGCACACACGCACACAGACACACACTCAGGTAATGACTACACATAATTTATATCATATATACATACATACAATTTGTTATATTTTTATATTTTCTTAGTGCTCTTACTGTAAATATTGTGTTGTTATTTTATAATGTAAATAGTGTATACTTGTTGCCATTTGCACATTTCTGTTGAGCACTGCCACTTTTTCATTTCACTGCACACCCCGTGTATGTATGTGACAAATAAACATCTTGAATCTTGAGTCTTGAATTCTTGAATTCTTGCAGCCTTTCTTTAGCGTTGACTCCGAGGCGGACTGGCCCCACGTCTCCTCCTGTGGTGCAGAGCGGGGACCACGTGGCGACACCACTGTCAGGTCCATGGAGGGGAGAGCCACCCTCACCTTGTCCTCTTCAGGAGAGGACTTCTCGGTTGAGTTTCTATGCAGCGTCAGCCAACCCGCTGCGATACGTAACACACACAGCGAAGACCCCGCTGCCGGTCCGGTGATTCAACAATGGGACCAGACACCGAGGAACGATCCGTCCCGTCACGCAGACCAGAGGGTTTGTCTTCAGAGCACCGGTGGTTGTGTCGCCAAACCAAAGGAAACGACAAGAACGACGATGAGCAGACCGAGGTCGTGTTCTCCTCAGAGTAACGGCTGCAGCACTTCTCAGCCCAAGGTAAAGCTTTGCCCCAACAACAATAACACCGGTCGTCGTGGTGGTAAACACACTCTGTGTTTACATGACTTCTTGCCAGCCTCTCCCCTAATCTATTGTGTTGTCCCATCCAAGTCAGAGGAAATGTACCAGTGTACCACGGTGGTAGTCCAGCATCACTCCTGCTGCTCTGTTGCCCCCATGTGGCGGTACCCTCTCTCTGTCGCTCGTCACTACTGGGCTGCACACCGCAGGGCAACTCCCGGAGATTCTCCCGTGGCGGGAGAGGAGAGCGGGATGGCGAAGCTGAAGGAAGCGCCGGACAACGCGGACAGGCGGTGTCCTGTCCCTGAGGCACTGCCCCTCCGATGCCCCTCGCCTCACCAGCACAGGTCCGACACACTGTTTAACAGTAAATTAAGATAAGTCACTCACTCCTCCCCATTGGGCCGGCTGGCGTGTAGGGCAGCAACAAAGTCCCTCCGCTTCCTTCCGTCTCTGGTCATCTTCTCCACAGTTCCCCAGCTCTGCTGGTGTTGTTGTAGCTCGCTCACATGGGCCGTCGCCATTTTGTTTTGAGCCTCCCTCTCTTCCGCTTGCCTTCTTCTTTAATTCAGATATGATAACACTTTATTAATCCTGTGCAGGAAATGCAGGTGTTACAGTAGCAATAATAGCAATATTCCCATGAACACAGAGAAAGAATTGCATGTAATAGTCCGAGTAAGAGTTGCAGTTAAGTTAATTAGCAATGTAATGAAATATAGATTAGTAATAGCAGTAATAGATTTACATGTAGGGTTTATAGTGATGTAGTTTCAGTTATTTTGAATATACTCATATCATGTGTGTCAGGTGGAAGGTGAAAGACCCCCTGGCGCAAGGGGGGCAATGTCCAGACCAAGACTTTCCTGGCGAGCTGATGAAGGTCATGTGGTGTCAAGGAGTGATCTACAGGTTTGTGCGTGTTGTGTTTACCTTATAGTTGTTGATCTTTACTTTTGACTCAACCAACTGTGATGCATTTATGCAGGCCACGGTTCCATATTCACTGATAGCAGGGTGGCTGTATTTTGTGTGTGTGTGTGTGTGTGTGTGTGTTTATTATTATTGTGTTTCATGGGCTCATGAATCAGTTCTATATGTCTGTTTATCTATGGTTTGTCTACTATAAGACACATTAGTAGTGCTAAGCTAACACAAGCTGTGAGGAGTATTCTTCATATTGGGTAGTATTGTTACATTTGTGCATATCAATATTTGAAGTGAGAATAGTTTGGGGGACAATGTAATCTGCTGTGCAACATGGTGTCTTTTAAAACAGTATGTAATAAATATGGTATACAAATATGCCACTGTGTGTTTTTGCCTTCCCCCCCATGTCTCTCCGTTATAGAATACTTAGCGGTTCTATCTCGGTCATCGAGGTTTCCCCCGGAGACGGATCAGTCATTCGATCCAACAACGTTCTCAGCAGCTATTTCACTCACTACAAGGATGACTCTCAGTCAGGGCAGGTAGGTTTTAGTTGATCATGCAGGCATGCATGCATGATGGGTAGGACTACATTATATTTACAAAGTGTATTAAGTGTCACGCATGGTTAATTATAGATGACTGGCAGAAATGTACCTCATATCTTGTGAATTTCATTCATTTGGTGATTGTATTGCAGGTCAAAGAGGTCACCTACCTTGTCAGCAGTCTACCACCTGATGTACCTGGGCAGGTGTACTCCATAAGGTCTATTGTGAGTCGTGCAAGCAGGTGAGCAACCGCCTTCATTGGGATATGATGACTTGTTGATTTATGTGTATCTCAATCTCATTTTCTGTCCTCCAGAATCCTGACTTGTTACAACCAGGCCAGGGTGTCCTTAATGCTCCCTGTCATGCCGAGCTGTTTGGAACAGGTTCAAGACATTGATACATCTCTGTATCAACTCAATGCATACTGTGCATGTATATGTTTATTTACAATTGAATGTATATTGTTTTTGTGTACAGGAAAGTAATCGTTTTGAGCCTGTGACATTTGAGGAAACCCTGCCCAGTTCTGTGTCACTTGACTCTCACTTTAATCTCACACAAACGGAGCATAGCAGGTAATCTACATCCTATCGACCAATAGGCTTTATTGTATTTCAATCGTTTGTTTCTTGGAAGACGTAATATAACCTACTGACACATAGGGAGCAATTGATTTACATATCCACATTACATATCCTTAAATTATATTTAAAAAAGCATGCAATGTCAGCTCATAAAGAAACACCCAGGAATCTGTATTAATAATATAGCCAGAGATTATGAGCTTTTGACACATTAATATCTAAAGTCAGTTTAGCTGTATTCTTCCACTGCCGAAAGTCTAAAAGTTGATAGCTTGTAGAGATTGTCCATATAATATCCATACGAAATATGACTGAAGTTCCCTCCTGCTCTCAGGTCCGACATCGTATCTGCTGAACTAGAGAAAATCAAACGCTTCAACTGTATCCTTTGACATCGAACGATATTAGAAACCACAAGCTGTACCATCACTCCCGCTCATCTGCTGCTTAAGGACATATTTTGTGATTTACAAGCAGATGGCGACTGTAAAGCTTTCTCTTCTTAAAGATCTTAAAGATTTCTCTTTAACGGCATGCGTTGAGTTCTGTTGGAGAACAGCAAGGTGCCGAGGGTCCGGGAGGAAGGCTCTGCAGAACTGCGCTGTGGTTCTGGAACCGCCAAGACTGCTAGTGAACTCGTGGATGAGACCTATATTGCCGAGGCCCTCCAGAGAACATCTAAAGCCATACAGGACATTGATGCCGTTATATCAGCTGCAACGCTGACTTGAAACACAGCCTTCAGAGAATGGAGAGTAAATGTCTTTTTTTTTTGTTTCTGACAAGAGAATGAAAACGTGAGATCATTAACTTGTGCATAGTAATTATACATTCACAAATAAATATTAAGCCTTTTTTCAAATTCATTGTACACATTTTTGGGGTTGTCTGTTATTGCCATGGAGGTTTTTCACTGGGTTTGCACATGCTTTCACTGTGAAAACGGGGCCTCTGCAGTAGCTTAGATTGCAGAGGGTTTGATTCTCCTCTCCTCCTGGCTGCTGACGCCAGCTGACTATAAATGTATAATGCCAGCAACCGTGAATATACATTTTCCTTTTCTTAAACTCCTCACCAACAGCCTCCTTGTTATCCCACCATGCATCTCTGGCATATTCTGTAGTACGTAAACCTATGATGGATTGTATGACAAGGTAATTAATTTCCTAGTATGATTCATGAAAAGGTTATTGGACAAATTGCAGCTGCACATATGGATTGATGTTTCATATTAAAGGACAGATTATTTCTTAGCTTTTTTAAAAAATATCTTTGCACATATTGTTTACTTCCTGTATATAATCATGGGACCCATGATATGATATATGATGATATGGTACATGATATATATGTACGTTTCATTTACATGAGTTGTATTTGGACATTAAATTTCAGTTTTCTCCTTTCTCTTCCACCTTTTTAGCATATAGTTCTTTATGCCGTTTTGGCCCCTGTACTGTATAAAGTTGATTGTATACAATACAGAGTATAAAGTGTGTTCATGTGCATGATATTTACACAAATAACCAAACTGCAGTGTGCATCCTCCTTTCACCCATGGAGACTTGAATGTTCTCTGGTGCTCTCTAGTGTAGACACAGACACAAAAAATGCAGTGTGTAAAGATATATTCTATTTAACTATTCAATGTACTATAAAAACAATGTGACAAAGAAGAGAGATTTGTCACCAATTAACAGTTTTGAATTCCGTAATACTAATACTAACTAAAAGACTAGAATAAATACTGAATTATTTGTATCATATATATATATATATATAGAGAGAGAGAGAGAGAGAGAGAGAGAGAGACAGACAGACAGACAGACAGCCGCTTTTAGGATCACTATATTTAGTCTAATGTTTGTCTATTGGATCCATCGCTGGCACGCAGTGCCGTCGTTGGTTCAGATTCGGGTTTTAACGTTCAATGGGACCCGGGCCGGACCGTAGGTGATCGACCTGATCCGGGATCTGCGATACGGGAGGTCTTCGGCCCGAGCGCTGCACGTGAACTGCGCGGGGGCCCCCGCGCCGCGCGCCCGCGCGCTCTGTCGCGAGAAGTCACGAAGTTTCCGGTGTTGTGTATGTACCTGGAAACATGGCGGCCAGCTTCCGCGGCCGTCCTATCCGAAGTCTTCGGCTGCGAGGTAAAGCGCACAAAACCCACGGCGACGTGGCCACTTTCGACGTGACCATTTCAAAGTAGAGCTTCTTACGTGTGCGATGGCCCCGGCGTGTTTTGCCCGCGGGCGCCTCGGTAACGTGTGTTTTCCCCTGACAGGTCGGAATGACAGCGGGGAGGAGAACGTACCGCTCGATCTGACCAGAGGTAAGAAGCAGGAGGCTGCATCGCAGCGCCGCGAAGGAGGCGATTATCGGTCCTCAAAATGGATGAGGACCGTTCCTCCTCCTGCGAGT
>OOFB01037352.1:38678-49928 GCA_900323305.1 Trachyrincus murrayi
GCCAGTAAAGTACCAGGTGCTTCATTTAATATATTCACCTCTCTCTCTCTCTCTCTCGCTCTCTCTCGCTCTCTCTCTCGCTCTCTCTCTCTCTCTCTCTCTCTCTCTCTCTCTCTCTCTCTCTCTCTCTCAGCCCCCCCCCCCCAGCAAACTCTATATACAGTGGTGAAAGGTCAAGTTGAGAGAGCAATAGTTATGAAGGCAATAAAGGTTCATTCATGATCTACTTTGATGTCTTTTCTCAAGTTTCACATGAGCAGACATCTCCATCACCGCTCTCATGTACATGTACTTATGTACAGTCATAATACATGTGCAATCAGTTAAATGTTTTTCTTCTTGCAGCTGCTATGCAGCATCGGCCACCATGAGGAGAAATTTGGGTTCACATACGAAGAGATTATCATTTGGTAAGTAGTGTATTGTCAACAGTTTTTATCACCCGCCAAGACAAAGAATGACCTCAGGAGGACTGTAATGTAAAAAAGAAATACAGGGTTCCAATGATTCCAATAAGACTATTGGTTAACGGTGAAACTGCTGAAACAGACCATAAAGTCTCATTACTGGAGCATCGGGACCAGTCTGGGGGTGACAATATGGCCGTCTCACTTTGCGCTCTGCGTCCTTTAGCCTGCGGCTGGCTCTCCTGAACGAGGCGAAGGAGGTTCGTGCGGCAGGCCTGCGGGCCCTGCGCTACCTGATCAGAGACACCAGCGTGCTGCAGAAGGTTCTCAGGCTGCAGGTGGACTACTTGATAGCCAGGTGAGGAGCCCCCAAGGCTAGGGCCTGCTTCGGTTGACCGTGTCCATTCTACTGGACGGCTGTTTGGTTGGTTAATGTTCTTATTACTATGTTCTTCTGTTTTCAGAAAGTGAAGCGTTTGTTCTTATGATTTGTGTCCAATCAGGTGCATCGACATCCAGCAGAGCAACGAGGGCGAGAGGACCCAGGCTCTGAGACTCGTCCGAAAGGTGAGATTAAAACCACCTTAATCTTTAATCTCCCACAGCCTTGCTGGTCCCGCGCCCATGCGGGCCGGCCTGCTTGTGTTGTCGACCGAGCACACTCGACTCTGGAATGAATTTTAGAAGAGACAGCACAGAGCAGGGTTGGCTTGAAGGAAGTGGCCCTCTTCCCTGTTCAGGCCTTGTGCCAGCAATGGTGGCACAGCTCACTCACTGGTCCAGCAGTGTGGTGGTCACTGTGTGGATGGTTCGCACAAGTCTGCGGGCTGGGGTATTTATAGCTCTTGCTGTCGTTTACTTTAAATGTTCCCTCAGTTACTTCTCTTCTCTCTCTCTCTCTCTCTCTCTCTCTCTCTCTCTCTCTCTCTTTCTATATAAAGATTAGCAATGAGTAGTGGTCATATACACAGTAATACAGTCAACCACTATAGGCCTGCCCTCGGCCATGTTAAATGATGGACACTTAAAGAGCTGTACTGTTTGTTTTCTTGGACTGTATAATGTACTAGAAGGAATGCAACCCTTAATACTGGTTTTATTCAAATGAAATATCACAGATGTTCACATTCGTCCACATGAATCCTCTCTTCTCAGATCATCACAGTCAACGCCATGCTCTTCCCCACCTCCGTGGCCAACTCTCTGATCGCCGTGGGAACAGACGGCCTGCAGGAGCGGGACCGCATGGTGCGTGCCGCCATCGCCATCGTCTGCGAGCTGGGTGAGTCGAGACGCAGACCCCGAGGTCACGACCAGCAGACCTTCTGGAATGCATCACGCTCACTGAATGTACATTCGAGGACCCGTTTTAGGGCAGTAACCTGGCCCTCGGGCAGAAGCTGTTTGTTGTACTGTGTTTGTGATCGAGGGCACTGCTCCGATATGTAATGTGAAACAACACCGCGGTATCCGCAGCCCTGAAGAACCCGGAGGTGGTGGCCAAGCGAGGGGGGCTCAGCACCATCCTCAAGAGTGTCATCGACTGTCGGCTGAGTCGCATCAACGAGGCCCTCATCACCACCATCCTCCACCTCCTGAACCACCCCCAGACTCGACAGTACGTGCGCGCGGACGTGGAACTAGAGGTACGCTAATGCCCGTGCGAGGTCGACCCTGGAGAGTTTTCCTGTTTGGCGTTAGCACCAACAGGTTGTTTGTGTTTTGTCCCATGGATCTTACAGTGATCAGTTATGATTCGCTGCCCTCTAAACCCACTGTATCACTGTCTGGAAACGTATATACATGGGACATCCCATGAACCAAGCCACGATAGCCACATTGATGTCATGTGATATCTCTAGCAGGATATAGGATGTCACTTAAAGCCCTCTGTGTAAGTGTTACTGTATTACATTTGAGTCAATATTTGCATACATGTCTTTTTGCCTCGCAGCAAATCCTAGCACCATTCACGGATTTCCACTACCGACACAACGCAGACACGTCTGAAGGGCAGCTAAAGTGAGTCGTGTGGGTGTGAGAGAGAGTGTGTATGTTGGGGGGGGGGGGCAGTTGATGTAGGATTGCCAGTGTTGTTAATAGCGTTGTTAGTTCCTTGTGTTAATTGATCTCCCTGTATTGGTTCCCCGAAATATCCGAAATGTGGTTGCCCTTCAATGTCATTGTTTATCAATGACATTGCTGTTCAACAGCCTTGATTATCAAGTGTTTGTGAGGAGTTCATTACGTGTTACATATGTATGCAGCTTTGCAGTGAAGTCTTTTCAATGTTATATCAAAATCGCTTCTAGATAAACAAGCTTACTTCTGACACAGATGACCGGTATCATTTTTCAGATGGTGATGTGGTTACTACTATAATGTCGGTTCTTGTGTTTCTATGTACGTTGTGCACGTTCTCACCGGTGGATGTGTGTGTTGGTGTGTTCTCAGGGAGGACCGGGATTCCCGCTTCCTGTCCAGTCGGATGGCGATAGTAGCAGCGTTCCGGTCCTGGTCCGGTATGCGCCTCACGATCCACACACTCGCACAATAAATACATGTTATGTGATTTCAATACGTCAGGTTTAACTCTTGCTTCTTTTTCATTCTTTCTTTTGTGATTCCAGGGATTATCAACCTATGCAAGACAGGGAATTCTGGAATCCAGTCTTTGATTGGCTTACTCAGCATACCAAATATGGAAGTTCGAGTGAGTAATAACTCTAGGAGCTCTCTGTAATAACTCTAGTGGCAGTTGGTTTTATAGCGTGATCATAAAACGTCAAATGAGAGGTGTGTAGTAGCCAGTCAGTTGTAGAAAGTAGAATTCAGGGGGGGGTCGGTGGATCATTTAAAATGAACCACCCTGTTTTTTCACACATGAAACGGAGGGCCCTGAATTCAGTTAAATGACCGTTGGGCAATCCAACGTCTAAGTACATAAACTACAGCTATGATGTCCTTGAAACATGAAAGGGCTGCATTGTGTTTTGGAGTTATCCAATGACCGTATGAGCATAATAAGTAGAGGGAATGTAGAATAAGGAAAGGGTGTGAAGAAACGAAAAGCAAGTCCAGGAAACGTGAGTGTCAACCACCATCGCAGGAGATAAAGTCCACGGCGTAGTAATAGAATCAAAGTCTCAGAAAAACAACAGGTGCCTTCTAAGCGTGCTCTTCTTGGCTGGCACCGGAGACACAATTCTGCTTATCAGAAGCATTTGGAACAGTTTGACCTGCAAGAGATGTATATCAGCAGTTAGTCGGATAACAGGGTAACAATAAAAAAACGTTATTTGGTAACACTTTACAATAAGGGTACTTTAATTAACATTAGTTAATGCAGTAGAAATAAAGTAAAAATAAACATGTGTTCTGAGTTTGTCACACCACAGAAAAATGTATTGCTAACCACCCAGCCAAATTTGAAAGATTAAACACATCGCCAAAGTATATGAAATTAGGTTTCAAAATCATGGAAAAATAAGCAGTATTCTCTGCTTTGAAACGCTGGGGGCGTGTCTGCTGAAGGCGCTGAAACCACGCCCACTCGGTTCGGCTACGTACAGACCGCTTTTGTTTTAGATTGTTCATCAATAATAATTTTATAATTTAGCCCCGGGGGCCCGTATAATAATAACGGCTTTTGGTAGCCGTCCCTACTACACGACGTAAAATCCCGTTTGGGCGTTTAATTGGAAGGGAGGGAGGGTGGCGTGGTGGTGGGACCAGCATATCAACTTATTCTATTGGTTGTCATTTTGCTGCCGAGTTCTCAACTTGTTAACGCTTTCAGTTTGGGTTGGCTTGTATAGGTGTAACAATCTGACTGATTCAGGGGACCTGACGGCCGTGGTTATTATTTCTTCCCCCCTACAGAAAGGCTTGCTGGAGGTCTTGTACGAGATATTCCGGCTTCCTCTGCCCATTGTAACCGAAGACTTCACTGAAGCTCTTCTTAGTGTGGGTAAGTGAAAACGCCCGTTTCTTTCTGACGTCAGCCTCAGTGCGTACCTCTCGGTACACCCTAAATACACCGTCTACTTAGTTTGGTATTAATCCCAGCCATGTGGGTGCATCATGGGTCTTGTTGTTCCTTCCCAGACCCCAGCAGGTGCCAGGACAGCTGGAGACTCTCTGATGGCTTTGTGGCAGCTGAGGCCAAGGTGATCCTCCCTCACCGGGCCCGTTCCAGGTGAGTGATCACTCCCCGTCCCCCCGTCCCCCCTCCCCAAGCCGCCGTTGGCTAGCGCTGAGAGCTAGCATGGGTGCTGCTATGGTGGAAACTGTTAAGTGCTACTCAAGTTAATTGCAATCTGCTTGTTTGTTTGTTTGTTCTCAGGCCTGATCTGATGGACAACTACCTGGCGCTGGTGCTCTCTGCCTTCATCACTGGAGGACTGTTAGAGGTAGGGTTAGGGTTATATATATTATGTCAGTGGTGCATTGCTGTTATTGCAGCAAAGGAGCTGTTGACGGGGTTCCCGTGGATCCTTAAAAAGTCTTAAAAGACATTTAATTAATTAATCTAAAAATAAGGCCTTAATTGGTGTTAAAATGTCTTAAATCAATCTTTCAAAAGTCTTAAAAATGCTAAGACATGGTTTTTTTCTGACATTGCAATTTCAAATGTCAATAATTGGTAACATCTATTTTCTTACCAAACTCTCAGATTAACATATGACATCTACATTTGAAGTAGATCATCTAACCTTTTCACTGGGCCAAAAAAGTCATGTTTTATGTTACAATAAACACATTTGGGTAAAATTGTCCCTAACCCTAAGTAATTATTTTATCCTTCAATTGTGGTTACTGTAAAGTTGGTGGTAAATGTAATTCCGAGTGGCATTAAAAAGGTCTTAAACCGTCTTAAATCTAACTTGCCTTAAGCTGTAGGAGCCCTGTGTTGAATCCTGCCATTTGAACCTCATGTTTCTGTTCTCTCCGCCCATCCCAGGGTCTGGTTGAGGTGGTGACCAGCAGCGATGACCAGCTGGCTGTCAGAGCCACCATACTCCTGGGTGAACTACTGCACATGGTAATGTCACGTGTGTGTCATGGTTCCCCTCGGGTGCATTGTAATATCGGTGGCTGATTTAAACAAAAATTCAAAACGTTGTTTCTCCACCCTTATCTTGTGCAGGCCAACACCATCCTGCCTCATTCCCACAGCCACCACCTGCACTGCCTCCCCACCCTCATCAACATGGCCGCCTCCTTCGACATCGCCCAGGAGAAAAGACTGTGAGTGTCGACACACACACACACACACACTCTCTCACTCACTCACTTACTCTCTCTCTCTCACTCTCTCTCTCTCTCTCTCGCTCTCGCTCTCGCTCTCACTCTCAGCCAAATTTAGCCAAATCATACTCGATGATCGTGTTCTGAGAACATATGTGGAGTCCTTCCGTTCATATCTGCTGCTCTCGTGTGTTCCAGTCGAGCGAGTGCGGCGGTCAACCACCTGAAGCGCTTCCACGAGAAGAAGAAGCGAGGGCTGAAGCCCTACAGCCTGTACCTGGACCACATCATCCGCAAGTCTGTGTCCGCTCACAGCCGCAGAGACACACACACGCGCACACACAGAGACATCTATGCCATCAAGGTACCTTCTGGACACACGTCAACCTGCTTTTGGCCATTTAATGTAACACTCAGCTGAAAATGACAAACCGCATGCAAAATAAAAGATGATGTTTGATATTAAAACAGCCAAAAACGTGTAAGTTAAATACGGCCTGGTGTTTTTATGAAATTGCGTTGATTTGTGGGGCTTTTTCTTTCTTGTGGTGTTTGTGTGCAGGACATGGAAGAGGCTCTGATGATGAACCTAAGAGACAGCCATATTCTCAACCACAAGCACAACCTGGAGTGGAACTGGCTGCTCATTGCCACCATCCTCAAGGTGGGCCCCATCCTTTGACGTGTATTGTATTTCCACCTAAACACACCGAAAGGCCTCAACGCGCTGCTGTGTGATTTGTCTGAATCCTTTGCACACACGCAATGCAACCATGTTGCAAGCGGTTTTCAATTTATACTGTGCGACGTAGGCAACCAGGTGTCATTACACCAAGTGTACACTAGAGGGTGATTTATCAACCAACAAACAACCAATGTGCACAACATTTGTGGACGATGGATCGCAAAACTAAAAAGTCACCCCCTTTTTTCAAACAGTAACTGTTTGAACACGCCTATTTTGTGTATGCGATTTTGGAGTGTAACAAACCTCTCAAAAGTAGAGCAGTTATTTATTGAAATAAAAATGCAAGCTAAGTTAGCTCTAGCCTGGAACTGCCCGGTTGGGCAGGCAGCCCAGCTTGTCAATTCACCAATCAGTGATCTGCAACATCTCGGTGGACGTCATGTTGCAGTCGTGCCTTTAATTTGAGCGACGTGTACGCAACACGCCTCTGCAGCACTCTGCAGAGGCGTGTTGTGTTGATGTTTCAGGCGCCTGGTTGTGTTGCTTACATGTTGCTGTAGCCCGAGCATGTTATAGGCCTTGACGTGTGTTCACTCTCCGTATGATGAGGTGTGTTTCTTTTTCTTCTCTCAGTGGCCAAATGTCAACCTCAGGAACAACAAGGATGAGCAGATGCACAAGTAAGACGGTCCCCTCCATCAGCACCACCCCTAACCCCAACCCCAACCCCACCTCCTGCCTGAACGGTCCCCTCCATCAGCACCACCCCTAACCCCAACCCCACCTCCTGCCTGAACGGTCCCCTCCATCAGCACCACCCCTAACCCCAGCCACACCTCCTGCCTGAACAGTCCCCTCCATCAGCACCACCCCTAACCCCAGCCACACCTCCTGCCTGGGCTACAACTTTAAAACCACATGGTGCGAGATGCTGCGTTACAGGCCCTTGTCTCCCCTAATCTGTGGCGTTGCTCCCAGGTTCGTGCGACGGCTCCTGTACTTCTACAAGCCCAGCAGTAAGCTGTTCGCCGGGCTGGAGCTGGACCACTCCAGGGCCAGACACCTCACTGTGGTCGGCTGCCAGTTCATAGAGTTCCTGATGGAGTCTGGCGAGGTTAGAGTAGACTGGGTTACACAGACACACTTCTACCTGTAACAGTGGACATTAAGGGTCCTTTTTATCGTGCTACGCTGTCCCCTAGGGCTGAACAATTAATCAAAATATTAGCGAAATCGCAATATGGCCAAGTGCCAAATGGCAGGAGTTTTTTGATATGGGTAAAATGTGTAAATATACATTTATAACAGCATTATAAATGAAGTACTGTAGTGCTGCAGAGATGCCCTTTTCTCCAGATGCAAGAAAACATCGCAATATCTGTCCGAATAATATATATTTTTTACCATATCGTTCGGCCCTACTGTCCCCTAACCGAGACTTTCTCCATGCCCTCTTCCCCCCCCGTGAGCAGGAGGGCCAGGGTTACCTGGAGGAGCTGGTGCGGGACATGGTGGCCTGGCTGTCCCTGTCCTCGGGGCTGAAGCCCGAGAGGAGCCTGCAGAGCAACGGCCTCATCACAACCCTCAGCCAACACTACTTCCTCTTCCTGGGGAAGCTGTCCACCCACCCCCACGGCGTCAAGCTGCTGGAGAAGTGCGGCCTGTTTCAGTGGTACGTTGGCTCAAAGGTGCCGGGCGGTCCCGCGCTGTTGATGCGTCGTCCGTGATGAAGTGAAATGATCTGCTTAAGAGCCAGCTGATAAACAGCTGTTTCTTTAAATGTGACCCTTTTTTTATTTTTTTAAGTCGTAAGTTAACTGAAGCCTATTTCTTCTTCTTGTCCTTCCCTTCCTTGCAGCCTGCTGAATCTGTGTTCGTTAAAAAACCAAGACGCCGTCCTCAAGCTGACGGTCTCCACTCTGGACTACAGCCGAGACGGCCTGGCTAGAGTCATCCTCTCCAAGAGCCTCACCGCGGCCACGGATGTAAGTCACTCACTCGCTCGCTCACTCACTCACTCACTCACTCACTCACTCACTCACCCGCTCACTCGCTCGCTCATTCACCAAAGCCCAAGCGTAGCGTGGGATTTGACCCTTTCAGCGCCCTTGTCTTCACACCATATTCCAGAGGTGTATTCCAAAACACACACACACACACTTCTTCACGTGGCTGCTATATACTCCTCTGTCGACCGGAGTAACGGCCCCTCCCCCCTCTGTGTCGGGTGCAGGTCTGCAGGCTGTACGCCACCAAGCACCTGCGGGTGCTGCTGCGAGCCGGAGTGGAGTTCTTCAGCAGCTGGGGCATGGAGCTGCTGGTCACGCAGCTCCACGACCACAGCAAGGCCGTGTCCATGGAGGCCCTGGACATCCTGGACGAGGCTTGCGAGGACAAGGTAACGCATGCACACACACACACAATAACTTTTCAATGCTAAAGAGGGAATCGTGGAATGTGTGTGTGTGTGTGTGTGTGTGTGTGTGTGTGTGTGTGTGTGTGTGTGTGTGTGTGTGTGTGTGTGTGTGTGTGTGTGTGTGTGTGTGTGTGTGTGTGTGTGTGTGTGTGTGTGTGTGTGGACAATGAGAGGGACACGCGTGGTCAGCACCGCTTCGTGTTTGGGGGTGTTGCATGTCAGCTGGTAGATTGAGCATTGGGTGCACTTTGCTGTTGATGCTGGTGTGGTGTGTGTGTGTGTGTGTCCCTTCTTCACCACCGTCTAACCTGGCCTGTCGTGCTGGTCCACAGGCCAATCTCCATGCCCTGATCCAGCTCAAACCGGCTCTGTCCCACCTGGGGGACAAGGGCCTGCTGTTGCTACTCAGGTCGGTCCAAGAGTCCACCCCACTGCAACCATGACCATATCTTTCTTTATCGTTCTTTATCTGTCAATATCTGTCGCTAGTCCACAAAGTCTCGAAAGGGACTGCTCTGGAAAGTGCTTGTCACAACTGAACTGAACTTGTTTTTAGGTTCCTGTCCATCCCCAAGGGTTTCTCCTACCTAAACGAGAGGGGTTATGTGAGCAAACAGCTGGACAGATGGCAGAAGGTAGGACCCCACTCGTCGACACCGCTCAAGGTGTCTCCGTAGCTTTTGGGTGACGACACCACCTCTGGGACGGCTGTGTAACTATAACTCTGTTGTTGCAGGAGTACAACCTGAAATACGTGGATCTCATAGAGGAGCAGCTCAACGAGGCGCTGACCACGTACCGCAAGCCCGTCGACGGAGATAACTACGTCAGGCGCAGCAACCAAAGGTGAGGGAGAGAGGACGGAGGAGTCCCCCCCCCCCGGGACCGTCCCTTTTAGATCGCTTGCTAAGGGAAGTACTGCTGACGCTGTTTTGCTTGATTTGCCCTCCCTTGACCACCTGGTCTTGTTTTCCACATCCAGGTTACAAAGACCAAACGTCTATCTCCCTGTGCACTTGTACGGTCAGCTGGTCCACGACAAGACGGGCTGCCACCTACTGGAGGCTCAGGTATTCGCATAACCGGTTTCCCCCCCGCCAGCAGCTTTTCCACTAGTTTCATGCAGGATTTTGTTTGGGTTATCTTTTGGTGCAGAAAAAAACAGAGGTGAGTTGATTTAAACCGACCAACGTAAAGCTAACTTTCCGACCTGTTGTTCTCTACTCCTCCTCTTCCTCTTCCTCCTCCTGACTCCTCAGAGTGTGGTACCTGACCTCAGCTACACGGTCCGCTCCCCGATGCTGGACACCTGGGAGGGCATCAAACATCTGAAGGCGGCGCTCTGGGCTCTGGTGGGTACCAACTCCCCTCTCTTCATCACAGCTTGTGTACATCATGTGTACTGTGTGTAGTGGAGCGGTCTAACGGAGCCCCTCCTCCGTCTGTCTGTGCAGGCCAACATTGGGTCTTCAAACTGGGGCCTGAATCTCCTGCAAGAGGAGAACGTGATTCCTGACATCCTGGCCATGGCTCAGCACTGCGAGGTGCTGTCCATACGAGGGTAAGGAGCCTGTTAAATGTCGAGAATAATGTGCGCTATTATGTCGCTGCTCAGCCTCAAACGTTAAGGTGACAGAGCTCAAGACAGAAAACGACAATCGCGAGGGACCGCTTTTCTGATTTTCAAAAATCGCACTTTACAGTAAAGTCAACATTTCCAGCCTGCACCATCTTTTCCATCCTCCCACGCAGTTTCCTAAGACCTGCATGTAGAAATAATCTGTTTTCTAAATCTGCAACATGGTTATCTTGGTTTGACCCTCATTCAGTTTTGACTACTCACAATTTTGATGCAGGGTTTTGTTTTTCCCCAAGTGCTTTGATATGATAAACTGCTTATAGAAATGGGTCATGGAAAATGTTTGATAGTTTTGTCACAGGTTTCCTTTTTGAACCACCACATTCATTACACACAACTGAGTAGATTTGTGTGTGTGTGTGTGTGTGTCTAGGACGTGCGTGTACGTGTTAGGGGTGATCTGCAAGACCCGGCAGGGCTGTGAGGTGCTGAAGCAGTACGGCTGGGACGCCGTGCGCCACAGCCGCCGGACGCAGTGGCCCGTCACCCCCGAGGAGGTGGACGCCCAGCTGACCTCCGAGCTGTCCTCGGTGCCGAGCTCGCTCAGTCTGAACTCGGAGTCCACCAGCTCACGCCACAACAGCGAGAGCGAGTCGCAACCCAGTGAGTAGCTGTAGCAGTTTGTCACGCCGGCGAGCGTTGACAGCGAAAGAGCGCCCGTGCGAGTCACGTGGACTAGCACGTTTGGTTTCTCGATCTGGGAAGTATAGAAAGGCTTTGCTTTATAAAATTAAAATCCTCCAGTGTTGTACAGAGATGGCTGCAGGGGAGTGAGTTTGTCATGTTTGTCTTTGTTCAAGCCAGTGATTAAACGAATGACAGAAGTCCTTGCTTTTATGTTCCAACGCTG
>OOFB01037352.1:60780-77843 GCA_900323305.1 Trachyrincus murrayi
CAAAGATGTGTGTATGTTCTCTCCTGACAGTTCAGACCACCAATGGAAACCCGGTGGAGGAGTGTTAGGAACCTTAGGAACCCTGTGGAGGTGTGTTAGGAACCTTAGGAACCCTGTGGAGGAGTGTTAGGTGTGTTAGGAACCCTGTGGAGGTGTTAGGGACCCTGTGGAGGTGTGTTAGGGACACTTTGATTAGTCTGCTCATTTCATAGATTGATCACGTTCGCCATATTTAGCTCTCTTAGTGGAAGTGTAGCAATTATGTATAATTAAATGTATTAATTAAATACAGTGAAACCATTCCGTCATTCGTATTTTCAGAGACGAGATCATTTCAGTCCGAGAAACTGACAGATGTATATATTTTATATTGTGTTACACGACATAGACACACATTTGCTTCACAAAATGGTGAATTGCACAAAGCGGTCAATTGCTGGAGTGCTTCCGTTTGCTTTTCCATAAACACTGTGCCTGTGAAATATATTCAAACATACAAAATAATTACTTTAAATAAACACGTTAACACATAAAAAATTTTAAGTATAAAATGACGTATTCAAACATTTTTTGTCTGTTCCCAAATGGACTTGTTTGTCCCTTCTAACATATTGCACAGTTGTGTTTGGTGGGGTTGAACTCCCATCAATCCATTCCAGATGAGACACACGGCCACAACAGGCCAAGTGATCTGCAGGTTCTCTCTCTCTCTCTCTCTCTCTCTCTCTCTCTCTCTCTCTCTCTCTCTCTCTCTCTCTCTCTCCAAATCTATTCATTGTGGAGGTATATCTATACACAGGAGCTTGTAAAACAGTTAAATGTTATTTTTTCTTTGTGTGTGCTTAAAAGTGGTCGATTCTCTCCTCTCCCTCGGTTTCTTTTGCTGTGATCTCAGAAGGCTCCGCGGCGTCTGATGAGTGGTCAGCGGAGGTGACGTCGGATGTCTCGCCGTGTTCGTAGCACGTGTTGTGGTAGCCGTTGGAATGGCTGTGGCGGTTGTTGTTGCTCATCTCCATCTCCTGCTGGGTCTTCTCCCTGGACTGCTGCAGCTTCAACAGCACGGCCTTGTTCACCCCAGGACCTGAGGAAAGGACAACGTGTCCTTAATAGTAACCATAACCTCTTCCCTTGTTGGTGTTTGGTATTATAAAATATATTTCTATCTTATCACTTATTGTGGCTCTCTATTTCTGTCTCCCGCCTTGTTACTGTTTACGTTTACTTTAAGTTATTTAAGCAGACTAGCAGCTTTTATCCAAAGTGACTTACAAGTGAGGCTGAGAACAATCAAAGTGTGGCTGCAAGAAACAAAGCGAGTGCTGCACAACTTACCGAAGTAGCTGAGGAGCACCGGGAGGAAGATGAGTCCGTGGGCCATCCCCAGCAGCGTGATGATCAGGTTCAGCCGGAAGAAGAAGATCTGGATGAGCTGGGACTTGGCGAACGCCAGGACGATGATGCCAGGCAGGTTAGTCATGGCCACACCGGCAAACACCTGAGTGAGTCACACGCACATGAGGAACGCCTTAGTTCAGCTCCTTGGAGGACACACACACACAGTATGAACGGATGCGTCATATGTGTCATATGCTGATCTCCGCTCATCTACTGACCGCGCTGCCCATGTTGGCCGTGGCCTCCTTGGCCCTCTCCACGTGCGTGAGCTTGATGCTGAGGGCGAAGGATCTGGTCATATGGGACACAAACTCCACGGAGATGCCCACCGCCTGGCAAGGACAGAGATGGCGTGAGCTCATGTTCTTTTATGATTTTAAGTTATAATGGCCTCCCCCTCCCCCCCCCCTACACAATATTATCAAGCATGAAGGAGATAGTTAAAGATAAATGATAAAGATGGACCGAGATGGTGAATGACAATGGTACGGCCCAAACTAGCTCCTTCAAACGACGGCCATCGCGAGCGTCGCAAGTATCTCCTGTATAATCCGACACGACCCGGGGCTAGCCCGCGGCTAACGCTCAGGCGTGCTCCCTTCTTCTCACCGTGACCAGGTTGATGAGGGCCACGGCGTTGTAGTCGATGCCCCAGAGGCTCATGGCGCCCACCGTGTCCACGGTGATCATGATGATGGTGAAGAGGTTGAGCAGGCCGGAGCGCAGGTCCATGCCCAGCAGCAGACAGCAGACCACGAAGGTGGGCAGCAGGCACAGGGAGATGTTGAGCAGACCCTCGGGCACGATGGTCAGGTACTGCTCGTAGAAGGCGTAGGTCACCCTGTGACGGGGAGAGGAAGATGATACTGGCCTGAGTCAAGCCCTACGAATAATACGTCGTTATCAGGGCGAACTACGCCATATCAAATCACGATTCATCACGTCGCGTGACGCCGAAGGAACGTGGGAGACGTACGTGTAGGGGAAGACCTCGAAGTCCGGCGACGTGCCCGGAACCTTCCTCATGGTCTTGGTGATGTTGTGCGCCAGCTCCCTGGCCTTCTCCAGCGCAGCCGTGAACTGCTGGGAGTTGGTGAGACTCGTGTGGTAGGCCATGAAGCGAGTGGCTATAATTTCTCCACTCTCATCTCTCACTACAGCCTTGTCATACGATCCAAGACCACTGTGGCGAGGGGGGGGGAAACGTGTTTATATTAGCACGGTTCAAAGTCTCAGTTATTTTATTCGTTGTCCCCTAACTTCAACAGTTCCTTTCAGTATGACCTTCATCCCATGAACAGTCATTAGGTTTGTCTGTTGGCTGTTTCACTACACAGGCCTTCAGGTATCACTGATCTGGGATCCAGCAGTCCTACTATGTTACAGCAGAACTTCTGGTCCAGCAGTCCTACTATGTTACAGCAGAACCTCTGATCCAGCAGTCCTACTATGTTCTAGCAGAACTTCTGGTCCAGCAGTCCTATGTTACAGCCGAACAGAACAGAACAGTACAGAGCCTGGGCTCTGATATTCTGATATTCTGCCGAAGAGGAACTCATTACTAGTGCTTGATTGGTCGAAAAACAAATATGAAGCGAAAGAAAGTGAAACGCCCCGTTCACCCAGATTTGAGCTGGTCTGCCTTGTGAGACTAGAGTGTAACTGACTCACCCCTTGGGACACAGCAGGTCCGGCCTGTTGCTCTGGAAGTCGGGGAGAAAACGGTTGAATTGGTCCACAGAAGGCCTCAAGACCCCGGTCGTAAAGCTCTTCATGCAGCTTGTACAAGTTAAGTTCGCTGAGGACATAGAAGAAGGGTTTAGTGTCAGCTATGCTTTGGGGAAGCAGAGAATTACCAAATGTGTGTCCATGTGTTGTCGCTTGGATTAGGTACTGGTCGTATATAATAACTCACATTCATCTGCGGAGCAGAAATTCCCATAGTCTGGACCTTCGGTGTACAGCCGACAACATCTAGAACCGGGATTCAGCCAGTCAATGAAATCATCAACCCAGGAATTAGCAGGTATAGCCAAGTAGGACCTATTGAGCAGACCATTGGTTAGCGAGGTTCAAAGCAGAAATACAAGTGAATATTTCTCTCTAATTTCAACATGCATACAGTATACACAAAAGCATTCTTAAGAACATACATATGAAGGGATTTTAAAGAGAAACTATCAGAGTCACTGAGACTCACTGAACGCATGCATGCATTTATTTTTCATTATGTGATTTCACTTTCATTTTGCATTCCATCTAAATCCTCCCCATAAGCATTGCTTTGGCTATCGCCTACCAAGCAACAGATACAGCTCTTGTTTCTGACATTATAGTATAACTGCAGGAAGGAAGAGTTGCTAACACTTAGGACTGGTTATAATTACTGTCCCTTTCACACCCTACGGGAGGCCCCCGGGAGCTTTGCCAGGCCTTTCTCGAGAGAGGGTGCTTCACAACTCTGAATACGTGCGCTTATGAAACCCTCTGTGACAAAGTTGACTTGTGATAAAGCCTTATATAAATACATTAGACTCTTGTGTGTCTGACGCAGGCCCCTAGAAATACAGACCGAACAGCAGCATGGTTTGAATAGTTATATATCATATTTTTTTAAGGTGATGAACGGTATCTTTTTGTCTTTTTCTTGTAATCCTATTCCCATAATGCGGTTGATCATTAACTTCTTCTGAGCATGTAGAGGTGACTGAGGTGATAGCAGCAAAACAGAGCAATATAATATATATATATTTAATTAAGGGACGATTTTTGGTATCCTCTGAGGGCTCAATCATAGGGATGTTCTTATGCTCGTACACATTTTAGGGGAAATTTTTGTATTTCCGCTGCACGTTTGCCCTGAGCCATTGTTGACATCATAAACATGAACCTGTGTATTACATAACAGACTCATTGATTGATAGAGATGTTGAATAACCCACTTACAGTTCAGGATATTGGGTGGCGTACAGTATCTTCTGGGAGAGGGAGAACTGATCACAGCCCGCGCTGGAACAGACCGCGTTCATCCCAGCCGAGGAGGTGAAGTTGAATCCCTTCGTAGTTACAAAGTAAGTTGGGATGCCCACCTCAAAGTACTTGTACAAGTATTTGAAATAATCCAGCATGTAGGAATCCTGTGTGCCCAAACAAAGCCGTCTTTAAATGAGGGGATATGACCAGAGCCGTTTGTGTGAGCCATGAACTTAGTTGAAAATAAACAGTTAACGCACGTAGATTATGAGCCGAAGCAGCGATAACAAGACCTGCCTACCTGAGGCATGGCCAGCTCCTGATCCAGGCCAACTTTCACGTGGAAAATCAGGAATATAGAACTACAGAACATGACGATGAACACCACCATCTGTGGAAAGAACACAAAATGTATATATATATATATATATATATAAATAAATACACAAATAAATTTAAAACAATTAAGCATTCAATTACATAATTATTTATTCATTTATTTAAGCATTTTATTATATAATTATGTATTTATTAATCATTACATTCTATATTTATTTATTCATTTCATTATGTAATTAGATATTTAGTCACGTATTTAAGCTTTTCATTATATAATTAGATATGTATTCATGTACTCCATAGAGTAGTAGCAGATAGTAAGACAGTAGATTGGCTGGTTACATTGTCTGGTCCGTAGCATAGTATCCATTCATTGTCATTGTCTGAGCGAAGGCTCTTACCACTGCGATCCTGGTGACGGGGTGTAGAAGGACGGGTGCGTAGTATTTCCTCATCAGCGGCAGCAGCAGGCCCTCGTTTGGCTTGGTGGGACGCTGTGTTGCCACGGTGACGCAGCACGCCAGCTCGCAGCGGCTGCTGTCCTGGCGCCGCGTGTCCAGCGACAGCAGGGCCACGAAGGCGGTCACCTGGAGGACGAAGTCCATCAGCACGGCCAGGGCCGCGTACAGAGCGAAGGACTTCACCGCCGGCATGGTGGACAGGGCCCCTGGGGGTGGTAGAGACACGGTTAACACATGAACACCCTGACAGCACCACGCACTACCACCGACCGGCCCTGCATGACTACATCCTGCCTGTATGAGTGACAAACGATTTCCTGCAGGATTGTCAAAGTGCTCTGATTCAGAATCTTTAACATGAGTCTCCCTTACACACTCATCAGTCATGGACATGTACGGTGAGACGTCCTAAGAAACGTCTCTAGTCGGGTCTCAGTTTGAAAACGTATCTTTCTGTTGGTTTTAAGATGGTCTCACGTGCAACATATGTGGGATGTCTTACGTTAGGACATGTCTCTCACCTAGGAAGAAGCAGATCGACTCTGAAAGACTGCACAGGAGCATGCTGGGAGCGACATTTCCCAGAACTCTCCCAATCTGCATTTCTCTGCTCTCTCCCGGCCTCCGCATGTCCCTCTAGAGGGAAGAACGCATTGTTTAAAATGAGGACTTTTACACTACCACCTCTCCTTAAATGCAAAACCAAAACATCTAAATTAACAGGAATAGGCAACATTCATTTAATGGCCTATAGAAGGTGTATATAGAAGGTCTCAACACTTGAAACATAACGAATGTGTGTAACATTACAATTGTACATATATTCTGTATGCAATAATGCACAAACATTCTGTCTTGTATACGTATTCTGTATTTTCTCATGCATGTATGGTAACCATCCAATCCTCCTTCCTCACACCTGGTACTCAAGCACAAAGATGAAGATGTTGTCGGCCCCCACGGCCAGCACCAGGAAGGGGACCACTTGAAGGATGATCATGGAGGACTCGACGCCTATCCAGGCATAGAACCCCATCGAGGCCAGGACGGAACAGCCCACCACCAAGATACCGCCCAGACCCACCAGGAACTTGGAGTCCACCTGGAAGGAGAAACACAGGTGTTTCAGTATAATGATTGCACACGTTTGGCTAAATAAGTGATATTTCAAGTTTGAACTTGGCTTACACGCTATACAGAAAAACAGAGACTTTGTTTCATTGGCCAATATTGAGATACGCTTCCGCATGTATGTGGAATAAAAACATAAATCCCAATAAAGCTTTTTAAATGACACATTACTTAAAGTACACCTTGCCCTTTAAGATCCACAGCACGTGTCATATATTGTGTAGGGGCAGTAAAACTGTGGTCAAAAGACAAAGATTTTGTTCTCGGTTTATCAGTTTATCTCAGTCATCATAGCCACTATATCTGTATATCTGTATCTATATCTACGCTGCAGTTTCTCCGTTTGGCTTAGCAAATACAAGTCCATATATAGGGGGCAAGCAGTCACAACTATTTTACTGTTAGAGATCAATGTTTATTGTAGGCACTTAACACGCCCTATCTCCTATCTCAGGGCAACATGTTTACTGTGAAATACGGTATGGTGAAGTGAGGCCAGACAAACCAGTCAAACCATTAGTTTTAAGGGTTTGGGTGGTCTTACCAGAATGCGTTTGCAGGATGAGTACTCCCCCAGTGCCACAGCGATGTAGATGAAGATGACGAGGTAGCTGATCATGAAGATGGGGATGTCCTCCAATGTTGTTCTGTTGATCTCATCCTCCAGAGACCTCTGTGTGCAGAGAGAGAGAGAGAGAGAGAGAGAGAAAACTCTATATTTGTCATAGAAACAAGAGAGGTAAACACGCTGAGCAGCGACTATAGATTTCCACAGCACTATTGATTCTGTGTAACAGGAGGTTCCTGTGTGTGAGCTCTTCCTTCCATGCGTGAGTGTGTGAACTTGTGTTCATGCACATTCCACCGGTGGACTCTCAGACTCAACGCAGAATCACATCCAATTAGACGTCTTCAATGACTAGATCCTCGACCACATGCTAAATCGCATTGAAAAGATATCGGCCCCTAAATTCTTACCTCTGCCATGAAGGCAAATGTGAAGTTGTTGCTGGGGTCCCGCTGGTAATCTTGGACGATGTTGAGGAACATTTGCTCCCACTGCAGAGCCACTTTGAACCTGGGGTCATCCCGGCCATAGTTGTTGAGGGAGAAGGTCATGATGAGGGCCTCAGCCTCTGTGAAGTCATCATCTGAGCGAGGAAGGAGCAACGGAGAGGATTAGAGGGCGGAGCTGAGCTAGCCTGCTGTGTCGCTGTGTCGTTGTGTCGCTGTGTGTGTGTGTGTGTGTGTGTGTGTTGTTGACAAGGTTGATGAAGTGTGTGTCAAGTTTGATTGAAACATATAGGAGCATGTCACTCACTCTCGTAGCCTCCCACCGCGAGGTACGGAAAGACTGGTCCTCCATAGTCAGCCATACAACTCATAGCCAAGCCAGTAATGTCTTTAAAAGACAGGGGAGAGCTGTGGATGAGATGGAGGTCATTTAGTCATCTTTGCAGTTTTACATTCAGACACATATACATTCTGTTTCATTTATATTACACTCTACATTCAGGATGGACCCTTCATTCGCTTTTGGTACCGAAGAGTTCCTTACTTGACACAGTAGAAAAAGTGGTCCCTCCAATCCACTTCTTTGGTTACTCCTAATTCTGTCACGTTAGCCTTTGCGCTGAGATTGGTAAGACTGTTCTGGAAGTACTGCAGCAGACTATTGACTGCACAGTCTGTCAGTGAGGCGTTGGATGGGTTCAATGGTGCAAAACACACATCCTTCAGACTTGCAGTTCGGTTAAGGTCCTCAGACCAGAACTCAATATTCTATAGAAAGAAACAGATTATTTTAATTCCTTCAATGCTGATTTTATAGTATGCAATGCCTAGTTGGCCTCGTGTAAACACTTTGCTGTGGTTCTATGGTCCTTACCTGTATTTTTGTCTGCAGCTCCAACAGCTGAGTAAGGAGATCTTTGGCAAGGATGCCGCTGAAATTTTGCCTCCCAAACAACAAAGAGTCATAGATATGTCCACTTCTGCCCGGTGCTGTCAAGATCAACTGGTTGGTTCTGAAGAATGGGTCAAAGTACTTGTCATGGAAGTCCTTCTCTCTGCGGGCCCTGCTGTTTGGAGCAGACCACAGCTGGACCGGATCGGTGGTAAGCTCAATATACATAAGGCCTGTGGCAAAGATGGCCACAACTATGGCCGCCGCAAGGAGCACCTTAAATGAAGAGAGATTCAACACAAACATTACGATAATTATCTTGATTATTACACCAACAACATCAAAGAGCATAGTGCTGCATGAGCTGCAATGAAACATTAGAAAATCAAGGCTAGGGAGCTGTACCTTGAGTGGATGTGAGGCCATTAAAGTTCCCCAGGTCTGAAACAGAGAGCCCAGGAACTCCTGAGCAGCCATGCTGTTTTTGTCAGTACACGTCACCTCAGAGGGGTCAATAAGTGGCTGAGTCACAGCGTTCCCATTCTTGTCCATGGCACTCATCTTTCCTTTCCCACTCTCCTCATCCTTACTTTTCTTAGCGTGCACCCAGCAGGACACCACCAGGTAGAGCAGGAAGGCGATGAGCAGGATACACAGCAATATGATGGAGATCACCAGGAAGCCGTCGGTGCCCATCAGTCGGAAAGGTTCAGCCGGCATGGGTGGTGGCGGCATCACCGAGCATGACTCTTTACAGTCTTGGCAGGAGCAAGCTTTTATTCCCGTCGGCGTGGTCTCGTTACACCTCAGGACCCATCCGTTGTAAGGTACCATGCCTTTGGGCACCCCCGCCGTGTCTCCTGACTGTATCAGTTTGAAATCAATGTCCAGAGGGGCCAAGCCATTGCTCGAGTCGCCCTGGAAGTCGTACCACCGCTGGGCAGAACACAGCTTGGCGCCATAGCGACCACACATGGTACTGATGGCAAATCCTCCAGTGGCAGGGATCCGGACATTTTGGCAAGACTTGAAGGATCCCTCTGCGAAGGTGGCAGAGAGGTAGGACTGGTAGCCCACCACGACCTCCTTCTCCGTACCATCATCTTGTGGGACGTTCCTGGTTTCTGTGACGTTCACTGTCTGGGTCTGGTTGGGGCTGCAGGTATTGATGCAGTGCAGGTGGGCAAAGTTTTCAGCACAGGAGGGGCAGCGATTCAGCACCGCCTTGGACAGGGTCAGGCTCAGAGCCAGGGACTTGAGCTGATTCATGGAGCAACAGGCATGGGTCTCATTCTCTCCACGGTCTAACATCGGGCACACCTGCAAAAGAAAAGGCCATTTCCCCGTTGTAAAGGTGCTACATCCACAGTCACATAGCAGTATTGTAGTCGTCCCCTTTGTCTTCTGTTTTTCACATTCTGTCTGCGGTCAAAAAGCAGAAACCACTAACCTTTTTAAGCTTCCGGTAGTGAGCGCCCATGAGCGCTCGTGCAGGGGTGTAGCTGAGACAGGGAACGATAGCAGGCATGAGAGATCCGCCAATTGAGGGGTTAAGACCACACTCTTCATAGAAGGCACACTGACCGGGCTGCACTTGCCCCTGAGACAGGACCTGTGTGAGGAAGACCCCAGAACAAGAGATACTCAGGGTATGGGTTTGGCATGACATGACGCATAGTTCACGGTGAGCGAGGAAAGAAAATAATTAGGTTATTATAGACAATGTACAATTAATGCAGGGTTTTACTTCCTAGATCTAAAATGTGATGATGTGATGTAACAGGTAGGACCATAGGACCTGGATACAACCTCAGAACAGGTTGCCTGGGGAGGGTATATATAGGAATGGTATTCCCATTTGTAAGGAAGTGTAGAGCACTACCCACATGTTGTTCTGACAAACCGAGCCAGCTGCTCAGTGTGGGCTACCTAAGCTAATTTCACACATCTGTCAAAATCTTACAGCCTGTTTGTTATTTTGAGCTACCTAGACTGCAGCCTGTTCTAAATCAGCCTACTTATACTTGACATGACAAGCTAGGATATGAAATGGCTTAGTTAGAGTTATTTCAGGCTACTGTGAGCCATAGCACTGTTCATGAGCTGTTTTTAGTAGCTTGTGATGAGGCATTATATTTTATCAGACTAATAAATTGGTTCAGAAATGTTCAAGAAATGTAACAAAACATAGGCTGGATTTGCTGTTTATGTGATGAGGGAGCTCAGTTTGTCACCGGCCGTAAAATATAAAGAACTTGAGTTTACCAATACAGCAGATCATCACTGATCTGACTGCATACGTGCATAAGGCCAATAACCTTATTGTACTTTGTTTATATATGTTAAAAGAGGTTAAACCACAGCTCTCAGTGCAGTGTTGTGTTCTGTCATATCAACGCAGGCCATCGCTAATACGGGTTTATGACTCTAAAACTAAAGACATGGCACGTTTCAGTTGTAGAAGATTGTAGAAATGTCTAATCAATGACAGCGATTGGTGTCATCTTAAAACAATAAAAGGGAGGGAATTACTGTACAAGGTTGAATTGCAACTGTGCTCCACCGTCCTCACGTGTAAGCTTTATGTCATTTTAAAAGCACATTCATCTACTTTCATCTCTAATCATATGTATCAGTGTTTTCTAGTAATGTTCATGTTAGTGTTTTCATCACCACCGGCACAATTCAAGGGGATAATTCAAAATGATGTATTGTATGCCATCCATTTAGTAAGATGTTCTGAACGTGTCCTATTAACAGATTTTCAATGCAAATGTACACGCAAGCACTCTCACGCACGTACACATGCATACACGTTTTTCTGCATACATTAATTCAAGGTTCCTCCGATTACTGTGTCTGTTAGACCCTTTTGGGCAAATAATCAGTGGACCCTGACCAGTGGGTAAACTTTGCCATCAATCACAGTGGACAAAAACAACCTTCTATAAGCATTACTACTACTTCAAAATACTCTTTTCCCTTTTTGATATACTGTAAACTATATATAATGTGTGTGTGTGTGTGTGTGTGTGTGTGTGTGTGTGTGTGTGTGTGTGTGTGTGTGTGTGTGTGTGTGTGTGTGTGTGTGTGGGGGGGGGTCTCTAAGTGGGTTTGTGTGTGCGTGTCTTTGGAAATCGACTTACCACACATGCAAGGAAAATGATCAACGTAGTCGCACAGGCCATGGTTTCATTTCCCAGTACCACTTAAAAAAGTGCAAAAGAGTCACAATCCTCCTCCTCCTCCACGTATAAACACACAGGAGCCAATAAGAGCTCCGATGTAACAAAATAAAAGCTCTTCCGAGGACTCCCTGGTCTCCAGAGCCTCCACGCTGTTGCTGGTCTTGTGGAGTGTGTGGAGTGTGTGTCTGTGGGGTTTCAGTGGGACGGTACCAGAGGCAACCCTGACACCCTCCTGTGATGTCACACCTGGCTTATCTGGTCCGATGTCCGTACCCAATCACAACCACGGATGAGCAATACTTTCCTCTGATCATTAACATAAATTGTCAATGCTGAAATCAATCAAGTCAGGAGAATAATGAATAATGTCATGTGTATTCAATATATTCTATATACAGTATGTACAAATATTCTTACATTCAACAAATATATAAGTGATAATAGAAATGAACTCTGCTGTAATTTGTTTCATTTTGACTATATCTATGAATGGATAGAGAGAAGGATACCATTGTACATTATAACAACTTAATTCTAGACAACACCTTATGACTCTGAGAATATGAACTTTTTGATGAGCGTGTATAAACTGACTGAGACTGCTACCTAGTACCTGCTCCCTATCTAAAGAGTCACAAAGATAGATGTAGATGGTCAAGGGGTGGTCCCTGACACACATACCACCTCACAATGATAGTTTTACCTGCAGGTCAAATCCTACTGCCGTGGTAATTGTCATTATTATGGTGATATCTCGTACAATCTCCTTACAAGAAGGATAAAAATGATATGTCGCCTCAGATAGGTAGATAGTCGAGCTAGTATCTGTCATGGCGTTTCCTTGAATGCATTCTCCCAGGTTAGAGTATATACTTGACATTGTCTACAGCTGTTATCGTACTTCAAGGCCACTGTGAAGATAAACCAGCCAAGCGAGCGTGAAGCGCCATGAAGATCACGACAAAGCGAAGGGACGATCTGAACGGTCAGGTCTAAAGTACTTCCACACACTTTAAATGTTGGATAAGCAGAGATGGTCAAGTAGACAAGACAAAACGGTGAGATTTACATGGAGTCATCACCTCTCAGAAATGTGGGTGAAATGTAAAGACAAAAGAAAAGAGACAACCAAAAAAAAAAAAAGTGTAAACCAAGTATACTGTCTTATATTACCCTTGCCTAACCCTGAACGGCACAATTGTAACAGACTGTTTCAGTGTAATATGTAGGCCTACACACCAGTAAAGGGTATGATGTGTGCATGGACATTTGAAGGTTGATTCTTTTTTTTTTATATGATGTTTTTCTGTCTCAATCAGTAGTTACAACGAGTAATCCTGAGCACACCACGGGGACCAGGCATGAATACTTTAATGACTGATTATCTGCGAACACCATAGGGACTCTGCCTACATATTACAGAATTATAACATAGAAAAACAGGCTCAGAATGTTCTCCTAATACACATATACATGGATTTAATAGTTTGGATTGAAATCTCAAAATAGCATAATGTATCTTTTAATCTATGTAGGCCTACACTCCTGACACGAGATTAAAGTTTAACTTCAAGCTATTTAAAGAAAAGGGGGTTGCTTTAAATTGTTTGATGCATTGTTTGGAAATTAATCACTTAGCAATATAAAGATTTTTTTTAAATTGTAATTGAGTAATTACAAATAAAAAAAAACACTTTTACAGGTAGACATGTGCAGTGAACACATGCTCATCAAAGATATTTCAAAATAAATGATGAATACTTCCTGATTAACTAGTTGTTGTTTTTTTTACTCTAAAGTAGGATTTTCCCCTTATCTTTATGTCATGGCTGCTTATCTTTTCAAATTCCAAACTGTACCTGTAGAAACTGTTGTTTCTACAGTTTTCTACCATGTGTTTCCTACCATGTGGTCCGTTACAAAACACCACACTATTCTCTGCAAATATGTGTGTCTCCGAGCCCATCCTCCCATCTCTTACCGACCCTTACACATAAAGACCCTGTATTGGTGTCGGTTACCATCATTATCTCCACCACATCTGGACCCACGTACAGTACAGGTGAAGAAGAGTTACGTAGCAGTGACCGCTTACCTACTGTATATCAGCTGAGTGTTCTCCGTGAGAATGTAAAACTGTTGGGCTGGGAGATTATCCTGATACTGACATTGGGTCATAAATCATCAAATATTTACTGGGCTTGACCTTCTCATATCTTTGACTTACCTTGACATAGAAATGGATGGCAGTTAAACTAATAATAAACACATTGAATAGTGGGGTGTATCGTCTCTTAGAAAACATGAGCATCCCCTTTTTGAGTTTCACTTGCTTTGACAAATTTGAGAAAATGACCAAGTACATATAATTCTGCACCCGCAGGGGGGGTGTATTTATAGTTAGGTGAATAGAAAACACCTTGTTTACATAAATATCTGTTGGATAATGTTGGTGGTGGTGAACAGCAGGCTAAAAATTAAAGGCTGCATTACAGTAAAATTATGTACTTTTCTAGACTTACCAGCTGTTCTATTATTTGCCTTAGTTATTATATCCACATTACTGATGATTATTTATCAAAAATCTCATTGTGTAGATATTTTGTGAAAGCACCAATAGTCACCCCGACAATATTGTCTCAATATCAATATCAAGGTATTTGGTAAAAAAATATCGATATTTGATTTTGTCCATATCACCCCGGCCTAATTGCTGCTATACTTGAAACTGTTTCATGTTTACCTTTGATATTTTACATTTTCATATTGTAGGCTAGGCCTATTTAATACTTGAAACTGTTTCATGTTTACCTTTGATATTTTACATTTTCATATTGTAGGCTAGGCCTATTTATTCTCTATAGTTTCACTTGAAACTGTTATGTTCATTTTCTTAATAAAATGAGAAAATACTCAGTACTTTAAGTATTCATACAGGAGTATACACAAATAGGCTTTACCATGTAGTTATTTTATAGACTATTTATTGGATTACCAGAAACATGCTATATTGTTATCGAGATATTAAATGACCATATTGCCCAGCAGGCCCATCCATTATTATAATTCGTGGGTAGCCTTGACACAAGGTGTGTATGGATGTTCCCTGAATGAATCAGACTGATTTGCGATTACTTCCTTGTCTTTATTACAGTAGTCCTCTCTTCCTCATGGCTCGGTAAACATCAGTAAACATGTATCCATGCAGCTACTTGTTTTCACAACAACTAAGGGATGGTTGTGTCCACCTCAAAGTCTGTGTTAGTCATTGGCTGGCGTACCTTGGCCAATACTTATTTGGCGTTTGGATACCAGCCAGGACTAGAAATCCATAGCCACACACACACACACACACAAATGTTTTTTTTTTTTTAAGTGAGTGTACTCTTAATAACAGGAAGCCCTTTTTGAGACACTGTGAATTTATTCAAGGAAAGCTGACATGTGACAAAATCATTTGCTATTCCGATGAAAAGTACACCAACTTCAGAAAGAAAATAAAACACTTTGAAAATTGTAACTATACTAAATCAATGTCTTGTAGTACAAAAAGAAAAAAAATAGAAAAAAAGCCCATGCATCATTTATCAAAGTTCAATAGCAATGTTTGTTATATGAACGTAAAAAACAAAACAAAATAACAGGGAAAGAAAGAAACCATTTGACTTTAAAACCTGCGTTGCTTATTGGGTCCATAATCACCTGGACCTGGGAGGCCCCTGGGAAAGCCCCCCTGCTGACCCCCGCCGGGCATGTTGTTGTTGTTGTTGCTGCTGCTGCTGCTGCCGGGGCCCGGGCCCATCAAGGAGGTGTTCTCAGCAGACATGGGTGTATTTCCGGCAGGACCTGCATTGCCACCCATCGAGTTCCTATTCATTGGCATCCCGTGGCCCCCAGCCATATGCATCCTCATCTCTTGCTCCCTGCCTTCCGGGAAGTTCCCCCTGAATCCCTCCTGCTGCCTCTTCATCATTTCTTCCCCGCGCATCCTCACCTCCTCTTCTCGCCGACGCCGGTCCTCCTCCTGGCGGTGCTCGGCTTGCTTCCTCTTCTGCATCTCCTGACTGTGGAGCTCCTCCATCCTCCGGAGCTCCTCCTGGCGGCGCAGCAGGTCCTGCCTCATGAGGATCACCTGGTGCTCGTGCCGGGCCGCTTCCATCTCTGCCTCCAGCTTCTCGTGGGCCTCCTTGATGTTCCGGTCGACCATCTCGTACTGCTGCTTCTCCATCTCCATCAGGGCCTTCCAGCGCATGGCGTACTCGTACTCGAACGTCCCCGGCTGGGCGAACCGCGGCGGCTGCTCGCGCTCCTTGTGGTACTGCTGGTTCTTGTTCACCAGCTTCTCCGACAGGCCCTCGTCGTCGTCGAACTGGTCCATGGGCTCCACCGTCACGGGCCTCGGGAACGCGGTCAGGAGGAAGGCGCCCTCGCCGCACTTGTCCAGCGCCTTCCTCGCGGCCGGCTTGGACGTGTACTCCACGATGCCCTTCCCCGTGGGGCGTCCCCGGTCGTCCACGATCACTATGGCCCGCTCGATCTGGCCGAACACGGCGAACGCCTCCTCCAGCAGCTCGTTGGAGACGAAGTCCGGCAGGTTCTTCACGGTGAGCGCCGCGCCGTGCGTGGCGAAGCGCACGCGTATCTGCCTGCCTCGGAAGGGGGTGTCGTCCAGCTCGGCCCGGGCGATCTCGGCGATTATCCGCGACTCCAGCCTGATGAAGCCGAAGCCCCGGTCCTTGTTGATGAAGATCTCGGAGGGCTTGCCGTACTTGGAGAAGAGCTTCTCCACCTCCGCCTCGGACACGCCCGTCGGCAGGTTCCCCACGAACAGCCGGCTGCGCTGCGTGTACGCCTTCTCGCCGGGCTTCCTGAAGTTCTGCAGGTCCAGGGTCAGGGCCTCGTTGTGCTCCGGCTTCAGGCCGTGCTGCTCCGGGTGCTGGCCGTTCGTGTTCATTCCGCCGGGCTTCTTCTGCTCCGCGGGGCCCGGCTGCCGAGGGCCGTGGTTCTGCGGAGGGCCCCTGTTTCCTTGCATTTTTTTTCCTTTTAAAAAACACAATGTGTCTCCGACGCCACTGTTTGCTTTAAAAAAAGAAAAGAAAAGATGCACTACTAGCGTGAGACCGTTTAAAGACACAAAGGGCTGTGAAAATGGCCGCAGCTATCGTGGCTAACAACCGCCAGGCTAGGCTAACAGCGCTATTGTGATTTCAAAGAGACGGCGACACCTCGTGACGTGCTCAGCGCGCGACGCCGGGAAGGGAATTCCGCGGGAGTCTCGTTGTGTTGTGTTGTGTTGTGTTGTGTTGTGTTGTCCTCTGGTCCACACTCACATGCATCACATGCATCACAGTCTGGAAACACCGACAACCAACGCTGAATTACACATATAAGGTAAGAAACGTTTGTCTACCACCAAACTATTTCTGTAATCTCAGTCTCTCTCTCTCTCTGTGTGTGTGTGTGTGTGTGTGTGTGTGTGTGTGTGTGTGTGTGTGTGTGTGTGTGTGTGTGTGTGTGTGTGTGTGTGTGTGTGTGTGTGTGTGTGTGTGTGTGTGTGTCCAGCCATGTTCTCCGACCTGAGTGCCCGGAGAGAGGGCTCGACCCTCCTGTGTCGACCCGGCTCCGAGGACCAGGGGCCGGTGTTTGACCGGGTGCCGCCCGCCTACACGC
>OOFB01037352.1:91598-102466 GCA_900323305.1 Trachyrincus murrayi
TGGGAGAGGGGCTTGTAAACCGCAGGGTCCTCCGGGTAGGGCTAGCGGAGCACAGAGAGATGTTATAATGTTGTGTGTGTGTGTGTGTGTGTGTGTGTGTGTGTGTGTGTGTGTGTGTGTGCGCGCTATTTGTGTTTCTTTGTTTGTGTGTGTATATGTATGTGCGTGTGTGTGTGTGTGTGCATGTCTATTTGCATGTGCGTGTCTGCTTGTGTGTGTGTGTGTGTGTGTCTACCTGCATGTTGAGGCGTGCCCTCTGAGCTGCAAAGCGGTACTGGGAGAAGGAGGAAGCCATTATCTGGTCTGGTTCGATCTTGTGGGACTCCATCCCCAGGGGAGGGCATTCTGCCGTGTGGGGGAAGCAGGTAATGCAGAGAGGAACACGGTGAACGAGGCTCGAGGCTAAACACTATGGAGAGTTCATAATGGGGAGAGTTGGACTTTACTTTTGGGCTCCTTGTAGACGCGAGGTCTTTTCTTGGCCCGCTCCTCTGCTTCCCTCAGCCTCTCTGCTCTCTCTGGAACGGAGATTGGAGGAGAAGAAGAAAAAAAAACATACAATGAGCAATTCGTGATTCTGCTAAGACGTATAAACAGCGCGTGCCAGAGAGGACCCAGAGAGCCGGCTCCTCAGGGTCCCAGATGTGTTTTATTCTTCAAGCCATAAATGTAAAACAGACGTTATAAAATTGCACTTAAGAGATTTTGCATCGAACCTACGACCTCCGCAGACGTTGTGTTGTGTTCTGTCACACGTGGATGTGTAATAGATCATGGTTTAGGTCGCCGGACGTGCCAGAAACAATAAGTTACTACGCAGGCAGACATCTGGCCCTGTGCTTGGGGCCACAATAATCTCATTATGTGGATTTGGTGGCTAAAGGTAACTCAACTTGAACCCAATGACAAGGTGAACGGCAAATCATAGGTTACGCCCTATTGACACTTGTCTCAACAACGTCATATATCATTGGCCGTCCAGCAGCGTAACCTTACACCCCGACAGCCAAACCAAACTTCAGCGGACGCAGCAGATACAGAGCAGAACCAAACACGTGGCAGCCGCCAGCGGACCACCGCTATCTTCCCACGTCTCTTTCTCTCTTTTCCTTTTAGTCTCTCCGTCGGTGAGTGTGAGTTTCTTGTGAGTGTGTGTTTCACCAGTTGTGCAAATAACCACAGTTGCCCTTTCCCGCCCCCTCTCTCCCTCTGTCGAAATCTCTCTATGAGCCCATCAGTTCCCGGGGGATTTCAAAACCTTAAGTTATTTCGCAGATTCAACACTAAAGCGGATGTTCTCCGGTTTGGCTATGGTTGACCTTTTGTCCCTGATGTGTAGCAATAGTAGTATCTATTAGGTCCGATGCCAGATGTGTGCATGGTGTGTAATCACATCTGAATTGTCTGTGTACGTGTAAGCCCTAGCCAAGGTCTAGGCGTGCCAACTTCAAAGGCCATGCGCTTCGATTTAGAACTCATGGCGTGATAGGAAACGTGTCACAGGGATACGGCCGGCCAAAGAAAAACCACATCTGGCCTGCCTTACCCCTCTCTTCTCGTTCCCGCTCTTTTATTCTCTCCTTCTCCAGACGCTGTCTCTCCTTCTCGTCCTCCCTTCTCCCTGTGCAAAAGAAGAAACGATTGTTTTGCTAATTATTCTCCTAAATCGTTGGAGTGAAAGTAGAAGGAGTCCACTGATGAAGAAAATCACCGTGCCAATTGTTGGACTGGCGTGATTATCATAACTTGTTTTACTTTGGGCCGTTGCTTTGTTCGTGGAAGAATGACTTGGCTAACAAATGTAATGTAAAACCGTGCTTATGCATATGTGTTTATTATCGTGTATTGTGCATGGGCGTGTGCACATACTTGGTCCATAGTCATCATATTCATCGTACCAGGTGTCCTCATAAGGAGAAGTGACAGCAGGCTCCTCTATATGAAAGAAAATACAAAGGTTTAAAGGGTCTCTCAAAAGCACCATCACAGCACACGTGAGATTGCAGTCAGACATTTTATAAGATTATACGCTCTTAACCTGTAAGTTATACAGTCACACTTCAAAACACTAGCAAGTACCCCGTAAGCAAGGCCCAAAAGGGTCAAATTTCTCTTACCACAACAATCGCTCTCTATTTGGATAAGGAATGAAATGAAACTCTTGCAGCACCCAGTCTGTCATTGAATCTTGCAGCAGTTAAAATGTTTACTTCTCGTTTCCAATTATTTTTTACTGGGTTAAAGTTGGATAACAGCCTTTTAATTTTCGGACAAACCTTATAAAAAACATGTTTATGGAATAAACAGAAAGCCACTCACTCACATTCAACTAGAGAAAAGTAGGGCGAGTTCTCGGGACAATAGGAAACAGGAATACTGTTTCCTATTGTCCAAATGTGCGAGGGAGTTTCAATCTGTTCCCATGTCGAAAAACACAAACATGGAGTTGACATTTCATTTTCACTACAGTTGTATGATGCACTCAGTGAACCGTACAACAATCACTCACTACGATTCATTCATTCAGTCATTCTCTGAATAATACATGAAATTTGATGAATTTCTTTGACCGATCGTTGTAGGCAGTATTGCAGTATGTTTTGCCAGTGAAATGAATCCTACCTGTTACGGTCTCTATTACGATCTCAGGGCTGACCTCTTTACCGTCGGGGAACGGCAGGCTTTCTGGGACCTCCACTGTAAGAAAGGAAGTTGTAGCAGAGTAAAAACAGACGCAGGATGAGAGTGCAGGAGAATGTATGAGCAAGACAAATATTTGGTAAGAGTAAGAGGATTGTGGACACATTATTAGAAACATCAGAACAGCCCTTCAGCCCTAATGGATGCACAAGTTAGTCGCACACATTTCTCCCTCTGTCTTAAGATTTCAACCCCTCTGGTAAGATCTTGTCCTTACAAATAGGCTACGAATGAACTCTACAGACAGTCGTGAGCATCTGTATCAGACTGAAGCAGAGAGAGGAGGCTGTGGTGTAACTCACATGTGCCATCCCAGTAGTCCCCGTCATCCGGCCCAGCCTTCCCGTCCACCTCGGGCGGCGGAGGTGTGGGTTCCACTCCCTTCCAGTCGTAGTAGTAGGCGTCAGTCACCGGCTCGGCTACGTCCGGCTTCCAGTTGTAATCATCGTACCCGGTGTTCGTCACCGTAGAATCCACCTCTGGTTCGTATTCCGGTTCCAGTTCAGGCTCTGGTTCAGGCTCCGGTTCCGGTTCATAATCCGGTTCATAATCAGGCTCTGGTTCATAATCAGGCTCTGGTTCAGGCTCTGGCTCTGGTTCTGGCTCTGGCTCTGGTTCAGGCTCTGGTTCAGGTTCAGGTTCAGGTTCAGGTTCAGGCTCAGGTTCTGGTTCAGGTTCAGTGAATTCGTCCCAATTGGACCAATAGTCACCGTCAGTTGTGGACTGGGTTGGCCCCTCCACGTCCGGGTTCCAGTAGTCATCTGCCAGAGACGTCCATAGACCCATGGATTAAGCATGTGTATGCAGTATAGCTAATGTGTGTGTGTGTGTGTGTGTTACCTACCACCATCAGGATAAGGGTAGTCTGGGTAGGCAGCGGGTTCCGTGGGCGGTTCCGTGGGCGGTTCCGTGGGTGGTTCCGTGGGCGGTTCCGTGGGGGTCTCTACAAACACACGAGGGACACAAACGGACACAAACAGTCAGGCGAAATCACGTTGATGATAATGAAGCCAAGGACGCAGAGCTTGAGCGAATCCAGGAGGAAAGCCGGCGTCTGTCCTCACCTGTAGTGGGGGGAGGCAGGGTGGTGGTCTTGCCCTTCCCCTTCTTGTTCTTCTTGTCGGACTTGGGCTTCTTGGTGGCTCCGGGGTCCCTGGGCTCCTTGTTCTTCTTCTTGTCCTTCTTCTTCTTCTTGCCCTCCTCCGGCGCTCTCCTCACCCGGCCTGAAACACGCGAGACGTCACCCTGAGAAGCTTTGGCCTTTCCTCTTAGTCTTCCTCTCCTTCTACGATGAGGAAAGATATCAGCCTTTCTCCAATCGGTGAACAAGTAGGAATGATATGGACGGATGATTGCACCAACCTTTTACGTTATGTTTGTAAAAGCAATGAATCGCTACGTATAGATGGTAAAAGAGGTGGTGTGATGCTCAATTGTTGTTTTGTTGCTTTGCTAAAAATGGGTCATTGATTAGCTAAAGCCAATATCATCCCAGAGCTTGCTGGCCAAGACCACAATATCAGACATTTATGTTTACTTCAACACACTATCACAATTCAACACAGCTGAGGAATGTTGTTATTCTTTTTTGGTGGTTAGCGTCGCTGGCCATTCCCACTCTGAGGTTGTCTGAGCACAAGTCTTAGTCACGTTAGTGGCTCTGTGTGGAAAACACTCCTCTCTCTTTCCAGTAGTTGTGCTCTATTAGCCACAGTTTAATAGCAGACGCTCTGTCCAGACACCACACCGAAAATATCACATGACCAACCTCACCACACTAAATAGTAAGTCGCTTGCAAAATAGGACACACTTTAGTGTTGATTCTTAAGGTAATAGGATTAATTAAAGAACGGGCCTGGTCAGCTGTGCCTCTCAGATCTGTCTCTTTCAAAAAAAAAGGAAAAAGAAACCTTGAGCATCTTGAGAATCCATTGTGAATGTAGACTCGTAGTCAGCATGAATCATTCAAGGCTGAAGCAACACAGAGAGAGAGAGAGAGTGGAAAAAGCCAGTGTAATAGAAATATGTGTGCACTATTCTCCAGCCTTGGTCTTCTCTACATACTGGCTGGTGCCTGGCAGCTAATCTGAACCAAGTACACCCATTCCTCTCATTTACCTCCAGATGTTGAAGAGTGGTTCTGGACAGGTGAGCATCTGGAGATCCTCTTTCATTCTGTCAATGACCAAGTGTGTGTGTGTGTGTGTGTGTGTGTGTGTGTGCGCGTGTGTGCGTATGTGCATATGTGCACCCGCACATACACGTGTCAAAGGCAAATAATATATCTTACAAAAAACAAATGCCCTGAAGATCTCACATTCCATGCTTTCTTTTTTTCTTTTTTTACCTTTGCTCTGACGTGTGCTGCATTGGACAAGTCTTGTGCAACTGCGCAACAGACGTACCCACAAAAACAGGACATGTATGTATGGGGCTTATGGCATCTAGTTGTTAGTTATACATGTCATACCTGGCGCCGCAGCCTCCTCTGTATGACGCTTGGTCCTCCTGGCGATGTCTTGTGCATCGACCACCAGACCTCCATCTGTCTCCGGGTCGTCCGGGGACTCCTCCTCTCCTGCAAGCATCCCAGGCTCCTGCACCTCTTCGGGCTGCTTGAGAGGAACTATCCCCCCGGCACTGTCCGCTCCTCTGGGGAGCAGTGCACAGCACAGGGCCAGCAGAGCCACAGACACCACCGCCATCTGAGCCTTCATGCTGTTTGCGCTCTTAAAGCACAAGCACGGTCCACGTTTCACTTTTCCCCCCTTGTCCCACGTTCCCAACCCGGGGCCTCTCGGCGGCGTTGTGCCGGGATGCGGCACGTAGAAACGTATCTTCTCGGTGCGCTGAAGTCAGTCCACGGGGCTCCTTGCCATGCAAACTCACCTTTTACAAGTTAGCTGGAGAACCACGCGCAGTATGAACCTCTAGCTTGTAGCCACACTTCCACTGGAGGCAGGGCACTGGGTTCCACCGAGACCCGGGGAGGGGATAGGAGGGGGCAGGAACACACAGGGAGGGAGTTTGGGAGTGAGACAGAGAAAAGGGGGGGGAGGGGGGGGGGGAGAGAGAGAGAGAGAGAGAGAGAGAGAGAAACCAAACCAGCAATCCAGGCAAATGAAAAGGGTCCCTAATTCCTCTTAAGGCTGTGGTCAGCTGAAAAGAACAAAACACCACCGGCCAGAGGATCCCCCTCACCTGGCCGACAAGTCCCAACAGGTGCAGGGATCAGACGGCCGCACGAGACGGGCGTGGAGTAGGGTGGTGCGGTGGTCGGGTCTGGCGGGTGGGCTGGTGGTGGGGGTTAGGTGACGGCAGGTGAGGCCACCGTAAGGGCTGGTTTGCGGCTCCCGGTTAGAGCAGAAAGCTCCAGACCTCCACTGCTCGGGTCAGAATTCCTTGCCGGCTAGAGGTCTCTCTCTCACCCTGCAGACTCTCACCGAGCGAGCAAACCAGCAGGGAATACAGCGAGTGAATTCCAAAGAAGAGAGGAGGAGGAGGAGGAGGAAGGGGAGAAGGAGGAAGAGGAGGGGGAGGGGGAGCTGGGGGAGGACAGTGTGTTTGGTTTGGTGTGCTAACAATGCCAAAGTCCACTTATCATTACAGAGTGGAATTCAAAGAAAATGAAAACAGTCGCGCAGGCAGGGGAACATAAATTCCTTTTTCCTTGCAGAGTGTTTGGCTTTGGAATGGCTCCTGGTTTTCCATTTGACTTGCAGTACTGTCATTCTTTCCTCTCTGTCTGTCTGGCCTTCTCCTACCCGGGCCAGTTGGGCTGCTATGGTATATAAAGGGGAGTTGTTCATTCAAGATTGAAAATTAAAACAAAGAAAATGGCCCCCAGTCTGTGCAGTGAACAACTGTCATCCATGTATTAAATTTTTATTAGTTAATTAATGATGTATGCTATACACACAGACAAGCATATACATGCGTAGTAACACACTCACACATGCACCTGCTGAAGAAATGTATTACATACACTATTGGAGCTGCAATGGCAGAAATATAAAAAATCAAATGTGTTCTCTGTCTTGTTTAGAATAAGTATTAGGGAGTAAGAGGGGATTAAGAATAATGGAGGACATCTTGTATCAATCAGAATTTGAATGGAGAACATTTCATAGATTGCTTGTTTTCGCTTTCTACAGGAACACCCAGTTCCTGATCAGATTGGATATATTTATATTTGCCGAGAGAGAGAGAGAGAGAGAGAGAGAGAGAGAGAGAGAGAGAGAGAGAGAGAGAGAGAGAGAGCCTAATACATACAACGAGAGAGAGATTTGAGGGAGGAAGGGAGAGAGAATGCACTAGTGGGAGGAAGCCGCTGTATTCCAGAAGGCTCACTAGGTACAGATGGTAGTGGACTGTAACCCCCCCCCCCCCATCCTACTACTCCCACTCCCCTTCAGTCTCGATGGCCATCAAGACGGAGAAGCATTCTGGGGTATTATTTGGCATTCATTTAAAAAACAACAACCGTGTATCTTGAAAAAAACAACCTAATATTATGTTCAATGAGTAGTATGTCTCCTTCACTTTTATCTGGTGTCCGCTCACAGTTGACTGTGAAGACAACGAGACAAAACAAAAAGTAAAAACAACTAATTTTAAGCTATGAGAATGGGTTGAATCCCTGCAGGTATTGCTTTAGTCCCCGTCATCTGACACTGTGGGACCGCAGCCGCCAGCCTGATGAAGCGCAGATGTAGCGGCAGCAGAACCAAGGAGGCTGCTTAGCTTCTCAACTCGATCTTATATAACGCATATAACTTATTCAACTCGATCTTATATAACGAATATAACTTATACAACTCGATCTTATATAACTTATACAACTCGATCTTATATAACTTATACTGTATAATCACAAGAAACGGGGCGAAAGCTTAGCGCCTCCGCGGTGTTCATAATGCATAATCTGACATTTCCTTCCGAAGAAAAGTGAATTAAATTGCGCATAGTCTGCAATTAGACCTACTATTGTTTATCCTACTGCTACTCAAGCATTACACAACGTAGGCCCACAATGTGAAGGCAGGAGATATGGCATCGTGTCCGGTCTTCTTAAAAAGCCATGTGGATGGAAGAGTTTTTAGGGTGTATTAGTTACACCATCAGGTATAACATCAAACGTCATTTTGCTTACTTAATAAATGGATGTCGGTATGCATTGCTTTTCACGAGAAAGATAGAGCCTATCTTCCATGGGAGCCCAGACGAAAGTGACCGTCCTTGCTCGGGATAGTTGTCGTAGACTACCCTCTAGTGGTAGAGCGCTGCAATTACCGTCCACGACTGTACTAACCAGAGCACAGAAAAGGCCTGTCAAGCAGGAAGAATAAGCCTGAAATGGACGAATTGCAAAGACAAAACAATTTTAAAACGGCATTTATTTTAGCGTTCTTCATACAATACATTGAATGTACAACAGCACATGTTCTGAAATACCTCTCATTACAAAATAGGGCTTCTAACAATCAAGGTACAGTCATAAAATGCTCTGAGACAAGACGACAGTAAAACACCTTCATATAAAGCGCAGGATATCGAGAGAAGTGATTGTTATTAGCCGAGCTATTGTAGGAAGCAGAACTTCAGACCACTCCCCTTTGAAAGAGCATCCAACATTCTGCATGGACCCGTTTTCGGTTCTGGATGACTTTCCAAACAATAACCAACGCATAGATAATGTGATCCGTCGGAACTGGTCAAAATAAGTTGTGTAATTAATTATTTATTTGGAGGAAAGAAAAAAAAAAGTCTTCGGATATTGAATATATATATATATATATATATATATATATATATATATATATATATATATATATATATATATATATATATATATATATATATATATATATATATATATATATATATATATACTAAGGTTCAAAGCGTATACAGTATTGTGACTGCTAATAATACAGTAGCCTATATACTTACAATCATATATCCCACCTCTGTTTTAGTGAGTGCAGCTGTTAGGACAGGGTTGAAGTGAGTGTTTCTTCATGACATCAAACACATCACAGCAAGAGTATACTGTACTACCACTGAAGCCACGAGAACACCAGCTTATATCGACATGGTAAACGCCGGCCAATTCAAAGTGATTTGTTGTTGTTGTTTCCGCAGTCTTATGTGTAAGGGCCTATATAGTGTCTATAAACGTCTTCCTAGTATACACAGAAACACTGACGAGCTTGTGTGTTTAAATATGCCATCGTGTAGGTTTTTTTTTCTTCTTTTTTACGCGTGTTGAATATATATTAAATTTCATGTAATATATTCAAATGTATGACAGAGAAACCCAGAGGGACCAAAAGAAAACAAACAAAGACCAAACAAACAAACAAACAAACAGAGAACGTAGAGTCTGGTTAGCATACAGAGAGGGCGTCGGCCATCCCATACAAACATCAAGAGAGAGAAAGGAGAGATTTGTCTCAGGTCTTGAGGTAAGAAATGTGTCTCAGTATAATGCCCTACTGACGATCATACAAATACAATCATTTATTCTCTATGTACAAACTTCCTGATGCAGACACGCACACACACGCACGCACGCACACGCACGCACGCACGCACACACACACGCACACCTCGCCTTTTGATAGAGATCTAATAAAACTAAACGTGAGATCACATCCACAATCCAATAGAGGGCGCGAAGAAAGGGGGCTATGACATGAAGCCTGATTTACACGGGTGGGCAATAATAAGCGTTATGGTTATTAGATGGCCTGGACCCCCCCCCCCCCCCAATCCATCAACACCTCACACACATAACATTCTAGAAAGAGTGCAAATTCTGCTGTTCAACTGAAACACTTGCAAGCACTTGGCAAAATTATAAATCAGCTCACTTTTTTAAAAAAGTCGGTAAAGGGTGAAAAAAAAATAAACATGTCAATAAATAATAGAAAATATAACCACGTATCGATCGTATATATATTGATGTAGTTCTATACACACGTTAGGCCTGCGTGTCCGTACTGTGAATGGATGACCGGGGTCTGGCAGGGGTCTGCTTCAGGAGTACCGTTTCACATATGTGGATGACTTGCTTTTGTGGCACAATGACAACAACAAAAAAATAACACAATGTTACACAACAACAAAAAAAAACTAACGTTTAAAAGAAATGTTACACAAAAAAACAATCAAAGAGGAACAAAGCCCGACTAAACGACGCGAGAGGAGGAAGTCTGATTCTAGCCACAGGGTCGGCCCCTCGATACAGCATCCATGAAACGGCCTCGCCACCTCTGAATAATAACATCACTTCACAACACAATCTTGTGTGTGAAGCGCTTCTCCCCGTACTCTCACACACCCACCACTGACGCGGCTAGGAGAGCGGAACCCGAGAGCGGAACCCGAGACGGGACGCTAACTATCGAAGCTTTACTAGGGAGAGGGGGAGGCTACGGGATGCTACAGTACCAGTCGCTACCTGAAAAACGGCCAGGACCACAGCACCGGCCGCTTGGATTTTTCTCGTCGGGACAACCAAGGGCCGCTGGCCCGCTGGCGGCCCGAGTCATGCAGAGCCCGTAGCGAACATGGCGGACAGCAACCGTGGGGATGCGTTGTGTGTATTAGGAGCGGCTGGTTGGTGTGCTCTCTCTCTCTCTCTCTCTCTCTCTCTCTCTCTCTCTCTCTCTCTCTCTCTCTCTCTCTCTCTCTCTCTCTCTGCAGCAGGTGCTTTAGTAAAAGCTGGCTTCATCGTGTGCCAAGTAAAAGAAAAAAACTACCTAAAAACACAAACCAACAACCCATCTGTGGTCAGTTCCTGTCATGTGACGCACACACACACATACATTAAACACACACACACACACTCGTTCACTGGCTCATGCACACAAACCCTGAAGTTAGGAATGATGTGTATTGTCACACAGCACTATCGTTTTCTTTTCTCTTCTTTTGATTATCATTGAGTGAGCTGGGATTGCATACCGTACCATACAACGAGAGGCGCCCTTCGTCAATATCAGCTTGTTCGGTTAATCTATCTCTCTCTCTCACACTCACACACACACACACACACACACACACACTTGAAACTGCTCTAGAGAATATTACAGTCAGTCACATGCTCGGAATGTATAGACAGCTCGTATCGCAGAAGTGTGGCCTGGCCCGCTGGAGCCAA
>OOFB01037354.1:0-10701 GCA_900323305.1 Trachyrincus murrayi
GAGTGAGATACTGTTCAGCATTGTTGTTTCAATTACTTTTCACTGTAACTCACTAGTTATGTTTCTGTCAAACTGTCAAATGAATACAGAAAAAATATGCTAAATAAGCCAGGAGGTATGACAGATGAATGAACATAATCTGTGTCACATCAACAAACACTCGAAAAATTCTGTTCTCAAATAGCTTTGTTTTGCTGTCGTTAGCCAACCAAGATTGTGTTCTGATATATTTTTGGTCACAAATGAGACAAAGAAAAGTTTGAATCACACCAGACCACTTGTCACAACCATCCACCATTATTGCCTTAGTCTATAATGATGACACATAGCACTTGTAACCTAACAAGATGAACAAGTATTTCATTGCCTGTATCTGTGCCACATATGCAGATGACATAAGCAGAAGTTGTGCTCAGGCCTAAACCTAAGGCATTTGGTCATTTAAATGTTTGTTAGGCATCTGCTCTACACACACGTGTGTGTGTGTGTGTGTGTCTGTGTCTGTGTGTCTGTCTGTGTGTGTGTGTGTGTGTGTGTGTGTGTGTGTGTGTGTGTGTGTGTGGTTATTTAGTACCTTGTTGCTTACATTTTGTGTCAGTTAATGGGCATCCTTGAAATAACCCATTAGTTAAATATTTAACCACAGTTGGTTGTTTTACATTCACAATTACTCACTGCCTAGACCAAGCTCTCCCTGTGTCTCTCTCTCTCGCTCTGTATGTCTCTTGCTCTGTCTCTCTCTCTCTCTCTCTCTCTCTCTCTCTCTCTCTCTCTCTCTCTCTCTCTCTGTGGACAACACACACACACAGAGACATACACATGGGTTTATATTAGTTTTTACCTTCTACATTTTTCCTCAGTTCTATGATTTTGTTTTTCCTCTTTCCTTTGAGTCATGTTATCAGCCTTCCGCACTCTCTCCTCTGTCCGAACAGGTAAAAAACAAGGACCCCCTGAGAATCGCAACAAAGGTAACCCCCACCCCTCCCTCCCTTACCGCATCATCCTCTTGGCTCTCTTGTTTCCTACTTTTTACTTCCACTGTTTCCATTCAGTGGGTTACTGGGACTCTTATGTCAGCCTCCCTCCTCACGTCTGTCTGTCTCTCTCTGTCTCTCTCTCTCTCTCTCTCTCTCTCTCTCTCTCTCTCTCCATGTTCCAACAGCCATACTTTAACCTGCTGCTGCATAAGGGAGGCCTTTACCGTAACATGACCTGTAAAAAAAGGTGCAACTCTCACAGTAGGTCTCCCCCTGCTGTTCCTCTGTAAAGCCACTATATGATATTAGCCAGCCAAATAAAGTAAGAATTACTTTATTATCCAATCAGAGCCAAAAAAAACAAACATCCCCTCACTCTTTGCTCCCTCCCTCTGCCATTGAGAAGTTTTGCATTTCACGCAGGCAAGATGGATTCCCTGAACCAATCAGCGAAGAGATGCCCTGATTGGTCAGAAATAAGCTGGGAGCGGTCTAAAATCTAAATTGGCTCATACAGAGGCAGGCGCAGTCAACTCAAAACAGATATTCTCACAGAGCATTTCACTCACTAAGGCTGATGGATTTCTAGGCTATTTGTAACAAACTTAAATGTTACCTACATCACCTAATCAATAGTTATTTCACATTACATATTACACAGAATAGTTGAGGTCTGGGCACCTAATGGCGGGCACCTTGTGTATCCATGTTTATAATGAGACCTAATAGGTTGCTGGTATACCTTTTTAATGAGACCTAATGTGTTGCTAGTATACCTTCTTAATGAGACCTAACAGGTTCCTAGTATACTTTCTTAATGAGACCTAACGGGTTGCTAGTATACCTTCTTAATGAGACCTAACGTGTTGCTATTATTAACCGCTTCAACAATGCGCTTTCTCATATGTTAATAAGAATACAATGTTTTTTGAGGTTTTTTTGTCAACATTTTCACCGTTTGGTCTGCCTGGTAACTGAAGCGTGTGTTTGTGTGTCTGACTTCACACACAACCCTACCATCAGGGGAGTCCCTGCAGTGATACGCATCCTCCGCTACACCCTTACTCTCTCCCCCCTTGACTCCGCCGCTACGCCCTTACTCCCTCCCCCATGACTCCTCCTCTATGCCCTTAATCCCTCCCCCTTGACTCCTCCTCTACGCCCTTACTCCCTCCCCCTTGACTCCTGTGCTCCATGTGCATTGCAAGGTCGTGTCTCTCTCTCTCTCTCTCTCTCTCTCTCTCTCTCTCTCTCTCTCTGTCTCTCACACGCTCTCTCTCTCTCTCTCTCACCTCTCTCTCTCTGTCTCTCTCTCTCTCTCTCTCTCTCTCTCTCTCTCTCTCTCTCTCTCTCTCTCTCTCTCTCTCTCTCTCTCTCTCTCTCTCTCTCTCTCTCTCTCTCTCTCTCTCTCTCTCTCTCTCTCTCTCTCTCACACACACACATTATCTAACCCTGTACCTCCCATGGGTTGAGCATCTGCTCCAAACAGACGGTCCCTTTGTGTGTGTGTAAAATGTATTGAAATGAGAGGGTAGTGACTAACTTTTTGTCACCCGTATAAAAAAGTTATTCATTTTCACTACCCTCTGCTTATTCTTGTCAAGACGGCCATTATTTAGACCAGCTTCATCATTCAACATGGTCTCACTGTTTCTAGTTGGCGTACCTTCATGACATCCAAACTCCATATGTATCTGAACTAGATCTCATCAACATACTGTTTGTTTAATAAGAAAAGCAAACAAATCGAGCACAATTCATACAGAACATGTAAGAAAAGCTGAAGTCAGTGTGAAGACTAACTCAGTAACTCCTATCTCTGGGACTATGCTATGTGTGGGAGTTGCACCTTTTCAGAATATACCAGTGGGCAGTCATGTGTTCTCCATGTTTTCCTTTTTCTGTTTTTACTTTGAATGATCTTGTTTATCTCAGTTACCTTCTTCCAGGCCATTGCTAGGGACACCATGCTGCTTGTATCCACTCTCTCTGTATCCAGTCAGCCCCTCACTCACCGTGTCTCTGCTCTTCTTTCTCTGGTCCCGGTTCCTTTTATTGCTCTCTTGCTCTTTCTCTGTATCCATGGAATATTGCTTACAGGGTTTCTTGGCTTACTTTACCATAAACCCTCTGTTTTACTATCATTGTGGTTTTGGTATTGTTATTTTGAGGGTAACTCATTGATAATTGTGTTGTTGTTATATGGTATTGTTATTTTGTTATTTATTCATACATTTCTTTTAAGACTGTTCTTCATTTGTCAATTTGTTGTCAAAGTTTATTTGTATGTTGCTCCCATTGCCCCTCCTCTCTCTCTGTTGTGTGTGTGTGTGTGGTCCAGTGGTTTAGTCTTGCATCTGTCCAAGAGACACACTCGACTTCTTTCTGTGAGTTTGCTGCCATCTCAAGGTTAAAAACATGTTAGGCCAGAACCAACAGCCCATAATATGTTTTTTATAATAAAACAAAACAATCAAGGTCTAGCTCAGGGGGGCTCCTTTTGGTGTGTTTACATTTGTGGATGTAGAAAAATTGTTTTCAAACTAGCCAATGACTTGTTCTTTTAGTCATGGAGTGAAGACTTATCTGTAAGACCGTTATATGATCAATAGCGGTGTACCCAGGGTGGTTGGTTTTAGCCTTTAGATGGCAGTTTGACTTCTCGTCAGTCACCTATCTGCGTCAGTCTAGTCTGCCAATGGAATCCAGTCTGTGTGGCTGTGTGAGTTAAGTGATGGTGTTTTCGTCTTTTTATCCAGCAAGATATAAATCTGTACTTGGGTCATTTTACATATCAGTCCTTCTGGTTTGACTTGTTGTATTTTTGTTGTATTCTTTCCAACTCAACTTATGGTAAACCATCTCAACAAAAAGCATTTTACATTAATTTACTGGATCTTCATTGCATTAAAAAAACAACCCAGTATCTAAATGAGATGGTAAACGGAGAATGTAATGCCAGTGATGAGGAGATCAAATATCTCTACACACACTGACTATACATTAAAGGAACTAAACACTAAATGAAGTCAATTAGAAGCGGAGCACAGAGCATTGTAGCTGGGTAGCAGATAAATCAGGATCTCCACTACTGCCTTCTTCACTATGTTTTAGCTCTGATGTTTCCAGACAAAAGCTGTTTCCAGACACTGTTTTGTGATTGCTGTTTCGCATCTGTTTTATCCTTCCTACTGCTATACCTTTTGGGGCACATGCTAAACTCTCCCTATTATGTTTGCGAGAGTTTACAATTATATTTTCCAGATTTAGTTATTTCAAGTGTTAATTCTGAAGACATATTATAACTGTTGATAAATCATTAGACCTCCAGCATGGTTGGATGTCCTCCTTTCTTAAACATATGACCTCTTCCAATCACAGAAATATTTGTATCATTTATTTTTGGTAAGTTGATCTTGTTAGGGGTAGATATCTAAAATATGTCTTTTTTTTTTTTCAAGTATACCGTTTTTTGTGGGCCAGGAGAGGCTGCTGTCACCAACAATGAGGATGTGCTTGTAGATGAATGACACACTTAGTATTATATTGATTGCAGCAAGAAACATTTGTATCTTTATGATCGACACTTCAGGAATGCATAACAATGAGTTCAATCCGTAATGAGATCAATCTCATTAGATTGTACTGTACGAATATTAATATACGTTATTAATCCCCAGCCCAATGGTCAGGGTGTTCTAGTCCGCCATTTTGTCTCTTCTTTGAAACTTCAATGTTAACACATTTGTCTGCCTCTCTACCCTGTATCCCCGTTATCCCCAAACCAATCCTCAATCCTGCCTCCTTATGTTTTCTTTATTTTATTTTTGCATACTACCACTCCACTCCATAACTTATTTTTGCCCGCCAAAATCTTTTCTCCTATCCTTTCTCTATCTGTATATCAACCAAACTCCTTCTTTCTCCTTTTTAATCCCGACATTGACCTTTCCAAACTCCGGTCTTCCTGTCTTTTCCACGGCCATCTCTGTCCCCTTTGCCCACCCTGCTCTCAACACACCCTTTGTTTTGTACTGCTGCCTGTACCCCATATTACCCCCATGTACCCCCTTCTGTTATGCCCCTCTCCCCTCATCACACCTGCCCTTCTTATTCCACCCTCACCTCCCTTCCAGCCAAGACCCAGGATGGCATTGCTCTTGAGATCCAGCCCCTGAAGAGCGAGGAGGCTGCAGAGTCTGAGGAGAAGGAGGAGGAGGCCAAGCCGGTGAAGAAGGTCAACGTGACTAAGAAGGAGAAGTCTGTCCTCCAGGGAAAGCTCACCAGGCTGGCGGTGCAGATTGGGAAGGCCGGTAAGAGACGAGAATACAAAGTGAGACTTTTTAACCCATGCATGACACTAAATATGCATGGTTGTACTTAGTGACGGTGTGGTTCTGCAAAGCCTCAGAACACACTGGTTCATAACAATAGCCGTTAGGTAACTCATTAGGCACATACTGTTTCTCAACTGTTTCTAATATTGTTTTGATACTAATATTAAATATCAAATATTGAATTGTATTATTTATCTGTAAAAGCAAGTTGTATTCTTTCAATGCAATTAATAATTCAAATAAGTTCCAACAAAATGAATTGGTGCAGTAGACATAATTATATTATCCTGGCATTGTCTCAATAATTTGACATATGTCCAATATAATCAATAGAGTTTATCAACAATCACAAACAACAATGTATGTCACGTCATCTGTCATCCTGCTTTTCTCCTAGGCCTCATCATGTCTGCACTGACCGTCGTCATCCTCATCCTGTACTTTGTGATCGACACCTTCGGGGTGCAAGGCCGCACGTGGCAGTCAGAGTGCACCCCCATCTACATCCAGTACTTTGTCAAGTTCTTCATCATCGGCGTAACAGTGCTTGTAGTCGCTGTGCCAGAGGGGCTGCCTCTCGCTGTCACCATATCCTTGGCCTACTCCGTCAAGGTAGAGAGTTGGAAGTGACACACCATTTATACGGATACTGCAGTGCATTGGTTAAAATTTCTCACACTAGACTGGACACTTTATCAATATTGTATAGTTTCAATAATGTAGCATATACTGTTAATAACTTCCACCTCAGCCCTCTGTAATGTTTACATACATTTTTGCATTTACATTTTGCTACTACTCATTATGTACACAGATATATTGTCTGTATGTATTGTTTGTAGTTATTTACCATTTTATCTTCTCTAATCTCATGGTAGAAAATGATGAAAGACAACAACTTGGTGCGGCATCTGGACGCGTGCGAGACGATGGGCAACGCTACAGCTATCTGCTCTGACAAGACGGGAACCCTGACCATGAACCGCATGACGGTGGTGCAGGCCTACGTAGGGGACACGCACTACAAGACTGTACCGGAGCCCGACGCCATTAAGCCAGAGACGCTCGAAGTCATGGTCAACAGCATCTCCATCAACTCTGCATACACCACCAAAATCCTGGTTAGGCCACATCTCAAATTGAGAACAGAATATGCCTGTCTCGTTGTTGTTGTTGTTGTTGTTGTTGTTGTTGTTGTCGTCATTGCATTTGTGTCGGTCAATGCTTTCAAGAGTCTCAACAAACAAAAAATGACTACTTTTTCAAGGAAATGCCTTTCTTGATTTGAGATACATTGAACTTGGGTTGAGAACTTTGTGTTCAATAATCCTGGTCAGACACAGGTTTTCAGTACAAAAGCAATACTACTACTAGTAATATTATTAATATGTTTCATAGTACTAGTACTAATCTTCTAACTCTTCTATTATTTCCAACTGTTGTTCTTCCTCAGCCTCCGGAGAGGGAAGGAGGCCTCCCACGGCACGTTGGCAACAAGACCGAGTGTTCCCTGCTGGGTCTGGTGCTTGAACTCAAGAGGGACTACCAGCCAATCAGGGACGAGATTCCCGAGGAGAAGCTCTACAAGGTGTACACCTTCAACTCCTCCCGCAAGTCCATGAGCACTGTGTTGAAGAATGCAGATGGAAGCTTCCGCATGTACAGCAAAGGCGCCTCCGAAATTGTCCTGCGCAAGTAAGCATAGATAGACCTAGCCGGTGTTATTAGAAATATGATGATCAGATGGATATTTTTCACTGTTTTCTGAAACCCCATTCTTATGAATCCTCTTCTTCCAAGATGCTCCAAAATCCTCGACTCCCAAGGTAAGGCGCGCAGCTTCAGCCCCAAGGACCGCGATGACATGGTGCACAAGGTTATTGAGCCCATGGCCTGTGACGCCCTCCGCACCATCTGTGTGGCCTACCGGGACTTCCCTGCTGAGGCCGGAGAGCCCAACTGGGACAATGAGAACGATATCCTGAATGATCTCACCTGCATCGTCGTGGTGGGCATCGAGGACCCGGTCAGACCTGAGGTAGGAAGAACACAGAGCAAAACTGGGCTGATTTTTGGCAATGCAGAAGCAGAATGTAAGACACCTGATCGGTAGTGGGAAAGGCTTCTGAAGGCCCAGTTAATGAAGATACCGACCAACGCTGTCAGTGACCGTCGTTCATAGGGGAAAGGCTTACACTTGTACAACTAAACTCCAACCAAAGATGGAGTAGAGCTCATGTCAGTGTATTTTAGGTTCTAAAGGTGCCAATGATGTTACTCTCCAACATAGCCCCACTACTAGTGAGGGAAAGCGACTCCATAGATGGAAATGTTAGCCCCTCCAGTCTCCCTGGCAGGGAATCTCTGACTCACTGCCTACAATTTGTTTTCCTTGTATAAAAGCAGCATCCACATAACAATGAACATATTCTAGGTGAGTGGGTTGGTTTAATAGTTGGCATGTGAAACATGTAAAAAAATTACATAGATAAATAACTATGTAAATGATATCTATTGCCGCTATATACTTTTTACTACATACTTTTGAACTATTGAACATTCATGATATGGAACATGTGACATGTCTAATAATCAGATCATGAGCCACCATGCCATCACTAAACATGTTTGTTTGAATGAATGAATGAATGGTGAAACTCTATAATGGTAAAGTGAATGTAAAATAAGGGGCATTTGTGCTGGCTACCAAACTAATTCAATGTGCTCGTCAAAGACTTAGCATTAGGCACTAGTCACGAGTCACTGAAGCAGTGACAACTCATAGGACAATAGTGTTTAAATATTATCATGCTGACAATACAGGTTGAAGTTGGTTCCATGGTACAGGGGTGAATGTGTAATTGCCTATAAAAACAAAGGTGTGGAGTGTAAATACACATAGCCAAGCTTCAGTCATTGGCAGAAACGTCTTTGTTCAGTTAGTACCGTTTCAAATGGCTTTTTTTAAGAGATAAGTCAACATGGCGATTGTCCAGTTGTTCCATTAACATGCTTGTTTTGTGCTAATCCACACCTGGAGCATGTTTCTGGATGGACGGGTATACTAAAATGATTAATATTGTTTCTTGAATCATCTAGGTACCAGACGCTATTTCCAAGTGTCAACGTGCTGGCATCACGGTGCGCATGGTCACCGGCGACAATATCAACACGGCTCGGGCCATAGCAACCAAGTGTGGGATCCTGCTGCCCGGGGAGGACTTCCTGTGTATGGAAGGCAAGGATTTCAACCTCCAGATACGCAATGACAGAGGAGAGGTGAGATGTGCTGCTATTGATGCTGTAGGAGGGAAACGCATTACTTGAACCTTGAACCCAGCCAATCAGTCAACCAGTCAATCACTCATACTCGTTCTTTTACCACCTTACTGACCCCCCCCCCCCAAAAAAAATAACTGCCTAATCTACCTAAAATAATACACTATTGTCATTGTATTGTCAAGATATTGATTTGCATTCACAGTAAAATGTAACAATATGCTATTCTGACCGCAAGGTGGAACAAGAACGTCTGGACAAGGTTTGGCCCAATCTGCGTGTGCTGGCTCGGTCTTCACCAACTGACAAGCATACGTTAGTTAAAGGTAAGTCAATACTACAACACTATAGGTTAAAAACACTGTTCATTATTCTCATCAGAAATACAACTGAGATATTGTCACAGAGCAAGTGCAATAAAATGACCATTTGAGGATGCCTTTATCTTTCAAACATTCACACTTGGTTAGCCACTGTCTTCTGATCAGCAGTTAGTGAAGCAGTTATCCTCAACCGTTATCTCCCCTCTCTTCTGTGCTCCTGTCTAAACATCTAGATACAATCTAGATGTAGAATCTCAATATTTTCTTCTGCGCAAACAAGGCCTTTGTGATTGTTGAAACCTCCTTACCAAAGAATCAGTTTCAATTCCATTTCAATGCCTAAATGAATCTATTGACCTTTCTTTGACTTTTAACACGGTATGCATTTTGACTTGTAAACAAAGATGTGAATGCGGTCCCTCCTCTGTACTGCAGGTATCATTGACAGCACGGTGGGGGAGACCAGGCAGGTGGTTGCTGTGACTGGCGACGGTACCAACGACGGACCGGCCCTTAAGAAGGCAGACGTTGGGTTCGCTATGGTACCAGCCTGTTTTACCACATGATGACTCTGTCAAGCATTGTTAGGGAACTGAATTACATTCCCATGGTGTTTGTAATTGAATGGAAAAGATGTTTAGGATTTTAAATTTGTAGCCTGATAAGCCTGAGCGTGTTTTGTAGCTGTTGATGCAAACCCAAACACATGCTGTATGTCCTCTGCATTGCTTTCACCATCCAAACAATAGTTTTATTATTATAACAGCCTTTTGTATTCCTTCAGGGTATTGCTGGCACAGATGTGGCGAAGGAAGCTTCTGACATCATCCTCACTGACGACAACTTCAGCAGCATCGTGAAGGCGGTCATGTGGGGGAGGAACGTCTATGACAGCATCTCCAAGTTCCTCCAGTTCCAGCTCACCGTCAACGTGGTGGCCGTCATCGTGGCCTTCACCGGAGCATGCATCACCCAGGTCGTCAGATAAACTAATTATACACTGTGCACTTTTTAAACACAAAGCCAAAACCAAACTACAATTGTATAACCTATACATATATAAATATGTATAAATAAAATGTAATATAAGTTAAATATAATATAATAAATATATACATATAAGTATATAAAACATATATATTTAATATTTTAAGTGACTGTTTAATCTTTAACGTGCTAGTTGGAACTCCAAAGATTATAAATGTGTGTATGTGTGAATATTATTATTTTGGACCCCAGGGAGACTACCTGGTCGTCAGGGCGTCAGCTAATGGGGATCCTTATAATAAGCATCCCATCTGCCCTGTTCCCCATCCTTCAGGACTCTCCGCTCAAAGCCGTGCAGATGCTGTGGGTCAACCTGATCATGGACACCCTGGCTTCCCTGGCTCTGGCCACCGAGCCGCCGACCGAGTCTCTGCTGCTGCGCAAACCCTACGGTCGGAACAAGCCACTCATCTCCCGCACCATGATGAAGAACATTCTGGGACACGCAATCTACCAGCTCGTCATCATCTTCACCCTCCTCTTCGCTGGTGAGTCAGATATGATAAGAGAGAGAGATACAGAGATATATATATATATACATACATACATACATACATACATACATACAGTACATGTTCTGGGAGTAGCATCTCTCTCACGCCCCCCCCCCCCCCCCCCCCCCCCCCCCCCCCCCCCCCCCCCCCCCCCCCCCCCCCATCCCCCCCCCCCCCCCCCCCCCCCCCCCCCCCCCCCCCCCCCCCCCCCCCCCACCCCCCACAGTGACCTGCGCCGGGA
>OOFB01037354.1:19188-30969 GCA_900323305.1 Trachyrincus murrayi
CCCGAGACATTCATTCCCAATCACGCGCTAATGCCTGTCTCTTTGGTTTTTTTCTCTCCTTTCTCCGTGCAACCCTCCACCATCAGATTAAGGTGGTGAATGCTTTCCGAAGCTCCCTTTACGAGGGACTAGAGAACCCAGAGTCCCGCAACTCCATCCACAGCTTCATGGCCCACCCTGACTTCCAGTCGCTGTCCTCGGAGACTGAGGAGTACCCGATCTCCACCATCCAGGAGACCGACGACGAGATCGCTGCCCCATAGCACTAACTGGACCTGGCACCCTCACCAATACTTCTCACGTTCCATGATTGTGATTTATTTATATATATATACAGTATATATACAGTATATATATACAGTATGTATATACATATATATGTATATATATATCGTATATATGTATATATATATATATTTGTTTTTTGTTTTTATTTGTATTTTGCTCAGCCCTCATGTCTCTATATTCCCCGCCCCCACATCCCCCAAACAGACTGTTGATGTCGCTGAGGCTTACCAACACACAGGATGAGGTCTGCCTCCCTTTACATATGCAGCCGAGTGCGTACTTCTCTGGAAGGCCGTTCCTGTGCTGTGGTCGCCCCTCTAGGGGGTTTTATTTGTTGTCTTTTTTTTGTTCGATTTTTATTTAAATTGGGGTTTTTCCATTCCATTTAATTCAGTCCAAGCTTTTGTCTGACTGAAGAGAAGCATGTGCTTATTCTAACCATGTATAATGCTCTTGAATGACACTGTATTTTCATATTTAAAGAAGCTCATACATACATCAGGCTTTCATTATTTGGAGGTTGTTCTTTATCACAAAATACATTTTGGTTTCTTATCCAAATGTGCAACATGGAATTACCTTTCAAATGAGTGGTAGACTGATGGATAATTCAGATTAAAATACTGAACATGTTAAGTGAGCTTCCCATTTGAATTGTCCCCATGAATATTAATAATCATTTTGATCATTTATATTTTTTTTTGCAAGGACAGGACTATGCTTAATGTATTATCACACTAAATAGAACTAACATGCTTCTCTGTGATCACAGCATAGGAAAGGTGTTGGGTATTTCCTTTGCTTCTTTATTTTTTTATGTTTAGCCTAAATTTGGTGTGCACATTTTATTTTAAGTGTGATTTGAGCAACTCCTAGCACCCCTAGTGGGGGGTGCATGTTATCGTTTTATCTTTACGTTGTTATATGGGATTTTAGAAATGCTATTGAGATATTGAGTGGTATTTAATGCGACCAACATCCACCTTGTGTACAATATACATATGACTTTACTACTAATTTGTTAAATAACAAAAGACATTTGTTAGTTTCCCATCTCCTCCTACAAAGCAATGTTATCTGCGGGATACAGTCATTACAATCAACCCGGGCTTGTTTGAATCTACAAGTAAACAAACAAACCTGAAGGGGCACAGTATCTTGAAATGATTCCTCTACTGATTAGCTTTCTTCTAAGTGTAACTCAGAGCCATATTTTATATGTGGTCTGTGAATTGATTTAATGTTTTAGTCTTGACACCTGCTCTCCCTGCCCATGCTCCAAACATAACCATGAAGTACAGTTGTCACTGCCAAACTATACGTTTAAAGGACTTCTGCAATGTTTACATAAAATTTTTGTCAGTGACTGATAGCCTGGCACTTCTGTCTTCTTATTAGTCAGTTTGGTCCCTCTGTTTTTGTGAGTCTTACGTGCTCTATTTAACCTAATGGGCAATCTTTCTTGCATGATTTTCATAAAAAAAACATAACGTTTTCCCATTTTTTAAAATCTTCTGTATTTTTATATTAAGTACTTTTTAATATTTTAGAGATATACGAATATGTAAAGGCTTGAGTCTGGTGTTAGTACACAACATAAATGACATGAACCCGTTGTGACGTATGTCTTTTTACACTTTATAATTCTGCCATGTTTTATCTTCTCGGTCATGTGATGTTAGGGCTAAGAGAACCCATGACAACTTGTTTACTTAGTGACTATGGAATATCATCTGGTGTCAGCTGGGCTTGTTTTACATTAGCATTGGGAAGTCCATTAACACAGTTTAAAACGTGAAGTTGGGTTGTATAATTATTTAATTGATATAAGGGTCAAATTTGATTTAGTTTTTTATTTTAGGATACCAAATGTGACCAAATTGTGGAGGATATTGTTTCAGTGTGTTGTAGAAGTAAGGCATCCATGAAGCGGTTTTCATCTTTTCCTTTTTATTATTAGCCCAGTAAACATTTTACCGGAAGAGAGCAGAACTGTTAAATGACTCGTGACAACAACTATTCCTCATGTTGTGTCTGTAAACTATTAGCTGCCTTAACATGGTGTCCTTCGTTCAACTCAACGCTTGGTTTACTTGCACGTTTCCAAAGGTAAATGTTTATCTTTTATCTTTTGTTGTCATCCTCATCTGCCAAATTCGCTAAAAAATGTGCTTCTACAAAGAATATACTTCAATACTGCCGTATCACAAAAGGATATTAAACTATTTAGGTAGCAGTGAAGGAGAAAAGATCATCCCCCAGCTTAGCATCAAGATTGATCTGGCAAACTCTGTCAACATTGTACAACTATCAATCTTCATTATATATTTTTTATTTACATTTGTTGCATGTTGTTACTGGCTACATTTTGCGAAGTCTCTGCCACCCATCCCCACAACTCTCCTAAACTGTGTTTGGCAGATGTTGCATAACAATGTGTGACTGAGGGTATGGGTCTCTGGGCTCAGTTATGCTAGGTTGACATTTTAATAGACAAACCCACACCCATGCGACATTCCATTGTAATGGCTTATGCACGATACTGGGCAACACACATACCCAGGTCACGTGTAAGTCTTATGGGGCGGGGGGACTGTGCAATACTCTAATTCTTAGTTCTGGATCACATCCTCTGAAAAAATACTTTATCATTTGATTTTAAATATTTAGTAAAACTAGAATTTTAAAATCTGTTATTGCACTTCACAACTAAACTTCCAAAGTTTCTTTGCATAGCTATATCCAATACACAAATTTATTATTGAATTTATTATAGCTTCAGTTTTATTTGCAAAAAAACCTGAAATAATTTCTGTAATTGATATTATACAAAATACTAGGCACTGGTGTTACTTTTATATAAACATAATAGCATTTATGTCGCATGCAAGACCTATATACAAAACATGGTGATTTAAAGCAATATGGCCGACCTGGTGCGGTGGTATTGTTGTGTTCAGTGTAGCCTAAAGCCACTTTGTATGAAAAAGAAAAAGACTGCATTTGGATTAAGCTAATTGTTCAGTATGTGTTCAATGTTCTGCATGTTTTTGTATGGAATGAAGTGTCCCAAATGTGACCTGCTTTTAAAACAAAACTTTTATACACCCAATACACACTTTACATGCAAACACACACTCATACATAGATGCAGACTTAAATGTAAACATATATACTTGCACTGCAAGGTGGAACACACTGAGGAAAGTCCAACTATAGCCCTTTAGAGAATGGATTGATGAATGTATGAATGGAAAGACGTGGGATAATTCTGATTTATTGTGTTGGAAAAATGTAACTTTATAAATCATTTCACAGATGGACAAGCCTTCACACTTCACGACAATCACAATGTAGTGTGTTTATGTACATGCATGTGTGTCTGAAATTAATTTCTACATAGTTAATTTATTCATTGTTCATTTTAAGGAACTTTTCATTGAAATCCTTTCAAAAGAATTTATATCTGCTATTTGTCAATTAAGAGATAATTTGATGAGTTGTTGCAGAATCATTTCAACACATTTGATTTCAGGCAGTATATATATATCTCGCTTCCGACATACATTGTTTTTATTATTATTTTTTTAATGCAAGGTATTCGACACAGCAGACGTGCAGCCGCTGATTCTTAACATTGGCTATGTAGTTATTTTGTGATTGTAATGTACACGCATTGTACAATTTACCTCTATTAATACAAGGGTGATTAGCTTACAGTTGTTTGTTTTATTTACCTCTTGGTCCAAATGGTCAACTATATAATTTCCAGATGCCCATATAAAAATGAAGACTATCGTCACACCTGAACAATTGTTCATACTTTTCAAAGGAAGAAGAAGAAAAGTATTTCTTTTTTGGAAGCTCACGCTTCTCCTGCAACAAAACACACAGACTACTGTTACCCCACCACTCACGGGATCTTCCTAAGAGCTGTGTTTGCCTACGTGTGTTCGTGTCTATACAAACGTGACATCTTGATCACACATTAAGGGCTAGAGAGTAGAAAAAGACAAAATAAAGGCAAATGCAAGTGTACAAAATCCATGCCTCATCTACTATGGAGACCAGTGGGCACCGCAACATACTAGCACATCCTAACCACAGAAATAGGGTGACCATTTGGATTTGGTTTTTCCCCAAGAGAATCCACTTCCATTTTGATTGAGGCTTTGTGCTTTGCTTGTACCCTGGGAGTACTAATCACATATTGTAGATATATTGGCCATTAAAGACAGCACACTCTGACTTTAAAACCTATTAAATGCCATTTTGTGTTTCAGCGTTGTTGGTGTAGTTGTTGATTTTAACTTGTAAGTTGAGTGACGAGAGTGGAAAGGCTTGTTTGTTGTCATTTCATACGACATCCGTGCATCTCAGTAATTGCAGTATATATGGTTTCACTCTTCTCTGTGCTTCCATATGCCTCCACCACAGCGTTTAGTACCATGTGTTTGATTTCACTAGCACACCTTTTGTATAGAATAACAAAAGGCCTTCAGATCAGTAGGACAGGGGAACATTCAGTGCCCGTGCTTGGTTTCAGTTTAGAAAGTGATCTACTGCCACATATCACTTAGGTGAAGGTGTTTTTCCTCAGTGTGTGTCCTTCCTTACACTTACCATTATTTCTGTCTTCAATATAACATGCATATTCTGTGTTATTCTCCTTCAATGTTCCCCCAATGTGTACATTTGTTGTCACGCCAACACGTTATTCCTGTTTGCTTCAATCTATGCAACATTATTTGATTTGAATGGGCTCCCCTCACAATCTCTGTTTGTCCTCCTAAAATGTGCTCCCTTTGTGCTTGTCTCTGTCTCAGTGGGTGCCAGTTTTTATGTTTATTATGTCAGTTGCACTAACGGAATCACAATACAACTATGTATATGTGTAAGTGTGTGCACATAAAGTGTGTACTAACCTCTTTTCTTTACTCTTTTGTAAGGTATGATCACGTGGAATGCTTTGGTCTTATTCTCATGTCATTTGAACGTATCAGCACAGCAAAATAATGATGATCAAGCAATTGAGGAAGATACTAGCCTATATATATATCTCTATCTCTCTATATATATCGATAGATAGATAGATATAAAAAATAAAGCCATCAAATTTGAAGTACCTGAGCGTCAACTTTTTGTTGAGCATGTCTTGTAGATTCCTAACAACTAGTCTTTGGTGTTCCCGATACAGAATGTTCATTTATAGGTTGTAATATTCATTCACTCTTGCCAATGAATAAAGTACTATGTAATCTTATTCAGCAACCCATGAGGTCTACACTGTTTTCACCCCTGCCTGTATACCTTCCCCCCAAGGCTCCTTCGTTCCATGGTATGCGCAAGGTAAGGAAGTTTACAACTCATGAATTGGTCACCTGTTGTTTTTTTTACAATTTACAAATAAACCACCCTGATGCCCATACTCCATACTGAAAATGTGTGTACACTGAATTGAATTACTACAATAGAATACAAGCAATGCTATTTTTTTCCAATCAAAAAAATAATTAAATCGTATATAGCCGTAGACATATTTGGGAATTGTATGGCTCATACGTCAAGGTATTTGACTGTCAGAAGGTGTAGGCCTATTTATATGCGTCTGCTTAAGCTATTGTATGGAGGGCAGATACAGTACATGCTGCAATGAGTTTAAGCTTTTTAAAGAGATGGTGATTTACTTTTTAAACATATCTAATTTATTGGGTTTGTGTGGAGGCAAATGGAGGTGACCTATTTTTTTAATGTAACAATTGCCACATTAAATAATGTACAAAAAGCCTATAGGCCAATATTAAAAGGACGCTTTGGGTATAATTTTTCATTACCGCCACTATTGGAGATTACCTCAGTAATAATAATCCAAATAGATTTTTTTCCACTCTCTCCCTCCATATTTATCTGCATTGCAGTTGTATCTGCATTGTGGCCTAGTTGGTGAAATGTCTGTCCAATTGGACATCGTCCAAACATTTCTTTCGGGTACCACTTGCAGATATTATGTTTAAAAAATAATGGTTCATTCACATAGTTTCACTTTACATCATTTGTAGGAGAAGAAACTACCTCATACGGTGTCTCACTGTGGTCACTGGTCTCGTCAACAAGGCAGTGTCACCACCAGGCACGTACACGACTCCAGACCCCACCCTGTCAGTGACCTCACCTCGCAGAGCAAAGAGGTCTATTCCCAGGCAACAGCTAAACCGGCAGAATGCCTGGGTAAACCTTTCGTATCTCCCACTGCTGCCATCGTGCCCAATCTGAGGAACCACATTTTGCAAGCTAGAGATGTTAATTTAGCAGCATTATTGCTCTCCAATTGACAGGTGGCTGGTAAGAAATAGCGACTTCATCAGATCATCTGACCCCGGCCTTCAGTGCTCACTAGATATGTGAGTTTGTGCCTTTAGCATCACCATAGATGTGATTATTTTCAATCCATTCGATATTCGGCCTACATCCTCGAGGTCCCAGCAGCAAGTTAGATCCACACCGTCATGGCCAGCCAAGTCCGAAGAGTTCCACAAAGATATCGGAGGATGAGAGTTGTGTTACAACCGGGTTCATGATGATTTAAATTATATAAATAAATCATATTAATCATCTTTCTTTCTGGAATGACTTGTAGCTCTTTACAGTCTGTTTAGCCTATGTTTTATATGTAATGTAATTATTCTGTACATTTATATAATATAACTTAATAATATGAACAAATGTTTTGTCTAATATCTTTATTCAATGAATATGAATGGCATACAAGCGTATACACTGTCCCCACTGTTTGGAGGGAGGGGTTTCGGGGCTGTATCAAGCACACAAGTGTCTTAAAAATACAGAGATGTGGTCTGCATCCTCGCAAACCTGAAAGACTGATCTTCCCAGACGTTCTTGCAAGACCGCAAGTCTGTCCTCTCCGTTCTTGGGTATTGATCAACGGCTGAGGAGAAATAGAGGTGGGGTTGTCCCACCGCCTCCCTTAAGAACAGCTGAAACTAAAGCAATTAAACTAACTAATTTACTAAGTATTTACAAGGTTACAAAATGTTCTCAGTAGCAGAGACAGGGGATGATTAAAATTCCTCCAATCATGAGCCATCTGGAAGTCAGGTGACCACAGGTGTAGATAGTTCAATAGTTCTAGCCACATTTCAGATTTTGAGGTGGGTAACTTTGAATAAAAATGTATTTTTGTATTGCAAGAATTATCAAACGGAGATGTAGAAGAAGCCGCTCAATGGTCTTCATTACGTGAGAGGTCAGCGCAACGGGTCTAAAGTCGTTCAGCTCCCTGGGGCACCCCTTCTTGGGCACTGGGACAAGGCAGGACATCTTCCACAGTTCACGAACCTTCCCCAGTCTCAGACTCAGGTTGAAGATGTGCTGGAGGGGGCCGGGAAGACTGCAGGTACTGCTACAGGAGCAGGGCAGCCGAAGGCCGCGGAGTCAAACCTATTACAGAATAGGTTGAACTCCTCAGCCCTGACTGCATCCCCCTCGGCTGCACTGCCAAACTTATTTTGGCAGCCAGTGATGGTCTGCATGCCACTCCACACCTCCCTCATGTTGTTCTGCTGCAGCTTCAGCTCCACCTTCCTCCCGTACGCCTCCTTGGCCTCTCTCAGCCGACCCTTGAGCTGTCCCTGGACACACCTCGGCTCCCCTCTTCTTCTGGTTGGGAGGGAGGGCCTTGACGTGGCTGGTGATCCAGGGTTTGTTGGGGAAACAGCATACAGACGTGACAAGGAGAACATTATCCATGTTGATGTAATCATACAGTGAGTTAACCCCTCAACGTCGTCCCCATGTTTCTCCTGCAGCTCAAAAGTCCCTGAGAGTCTCCTCCGCCTCAGGTGACCGGTTTCTGAATGAGTGGGTGGTGGTGGGTTTGTACACAGGGTTTGTACTGGGGCAGTAAGCAGACCGGGTTATGGTCCGACGCCCAATGGGGGCAGGGCTGAGGCACTATACGCGTCCTTTGCATTGGCATGTCCAATCAGGGAACTATTTTCTGGGAGGGGGTGCTGTAAATATGGGGGGGCATGGACGACTTGACCCATCACACCGTTATCGCTTCTTTCGTGGTGCTGATTAGACTGACCTTTTAATGAGCTCAACCCAAGGCTTTAATTTCAAATAATTTGTATACAGCTATTAAGAAAACTAGAAAGTAAGATTTAGATGTTCACAAAGCATCTTTATTATTATTATTATGACAATAAAAAATTGTTAATATCAAAGAGGCATAGCCTATGTCACGCATGCTCAAATCAATCATGAAACTTTTATAAAGTCCTTTGATAAAAAGTGCAAAATCAAAAGTCATTAGGCAAATCATAGACCCTTGAAGGTACAAATATTTGTAGCCTACTTGAACGAGAGACCACATCTGAATGAAGGCTCGCTATTCCATATTTAAGCAATATCACACGAGAGGGAGTGCTGTTATATTGAATATCAGCACGGCCGTGATTCGGTCATAGGTATACGAGGCCGCAGGCAGAGCGCCAAAGAAAGGGCAGAAAGCCGCTTCTTTGGCGCTCAGAAGGGGCAGAAAAGTGGCAGAAAGGGCTTTAAACCTAACCAAGTAGTTTTGCTGCATAAACCTAACCAAACTGCGACTGAAAACCACGACCTCGTGCCTAGATGTACTTTGTCGCTCTTTATACTACATCACCTGACTTCCTAAAGCCTTTCTGGCAGAAAACTTTCTGGCAGAAGGCTTTCTGGAAGAAGGCCCTGAAGGCAAACTTCTGACCTATCAGCACCTATAGTGTATCTGCGCCTGACCTACACACCCATGCGCCTCGAAGCTGATACCTGACCACGTTTCTCCGAGAGATGTAAGTACCAAATTAAGAATTTTAAACACATTTAGAGCTAAAGGGGGTAATGTACAAAATGCGTCTGCTGTAACAAATGCACTAGAATCAGCCTAACTCGATGTAGATGTTCAAGCTAGGTAAAGTTTAGCTCGGTTACGTTGGAAGCTACTTCATGAAATGCAAAGTACTCGCTCCGACAAACTTTGTTTGTCAGATTAGTGGGTCATTTACACTTATTTCTATTAATAAATAATATATACTGTAATAATATATTTGTGAGTTTTCATTTTGAATATTGTAGACTTTTGGAAGAAAAGTGTGCTCATTCACATAACTGGGATTTTATAGGCTAAATATGTGATAATTCTCAAAAGGCACAATACCTTTTTTTCACCTTAGTAGTTTTTTTTAGAAATGCAATTGCGCAATTTGGCCAGAAGAGAGCTCTGTTGTCTACTTTAGTTCAGCTGTTTAGAGTAAACTATATCTGATGGTTTTCTGTGCCAACAAGTAGGCTATACTTTCACCGCAATTTACTGTGAAAAGGTCAAAATAAATCTCCTTTATTATCTATGTATATATATGAGTATATATATTAGTATGGAAAACGGATACCGTTCCCCCTGTGTTCAATAAGAAAGAAATCTCACACATCTGTCAAATTCATACTGCTGACTTGGTAAGGTAAGTCCTGTGATTTTCAGCCTGCTATCCCTAAATGTGTCCATCATAGCAGGGGGAACGCATCCTGACAGCTGGGAATGTTACTGTCCGATACATTTCCCCTTCAATATTCAAGGTTCAATACTAAGGTTAAGGGGAAAAAAACAAGAAAAATATGATCAATACGTCCAGGTATTGTGCCTCACAAATATATATTGATAGCAATAACAGTAGTTGGTTGTGTTAATAAAGACATAAAAAAACGCAACAATATTACTAGACGGTCATGATCTATGCCTTGACTTCTAGAATACAACATTCTACAAATACATTTGCTAAAAAATGTGAGTGAGTTTGAGCCTTAGCGCTCTCCATAGTACCTCAGTGGTACGAGCACAGCATCTCGGGGGCGAGCTTTTAGTGAACGCGCGCCCCGGGCCCGAGCCGCAAACAGCGAACAGAGTTCCAGCACCTATGTGCTGCTGTGCTGAAAGTGAACAAGAATGACATAATAAACAACGCTATGTGCAGCGCACCGATAGAAAATATTGTTGCATCTTCTGACATGACAATGGAGCCTAGTAAACTATATGCCCAACGATGGGAATTATAATTGACCATACTCGTTTCACCACACAGCACAAACACCCACTAGCCCAAAATATTATATGCACATATCATGCCCACAACGATGGGACAAGTTTTCATTATTAGCCATACTCATTTCACATAACAAACGCCCACTTGCTTAGCTGTGGGGCTTACAGTAGCCTACCTGTGCTGCTATTATCGCCACCCTGTTGATCGTAACGACTTTGGCTTACTCTATAAACAGCTCACGTAGACTCCGTCTGAACGTAGCGCTTTGCCTCCTGCCTATTATTTCACCATTCATCGAACATCGATGGAAGATATCTAAAAAAAAACTTTCACCACTCACCGATATGACTGGGTTTGTTGCTTTCTATAATCCAAAGTAGTCCAGGCAGGTAAACAGATTATTTGCAAAAGTCTTAAAAATAAATAAGAATAAATGTAAACTAATAAAGAACGTGAAATTGCTTGAAAATTGGTCTGTAAATGAAAATATGTATTTCAAATTATATTTTATGTTATTATTTTTTGTTTTATACCACGAGAGGTCCCGGATCCGCGGAACACAGGCATTTTAACACTGTATCATGATGATCCGGCACAAAACTGTGCATTAATAAGAGAATTGAACCAGACATTTAAAACTAACGCAAAAGTTACTTTCCCTAGTAACTAATTACTTTAATATGCAGTAATTGGTAAAGTAACTCAATTACTTTTGAAAGAAGTAACTAGTAACTATAACTTGCCCAACACTGCCTGTCACTATCAAGTTTCTGTCTGCGAAAACAAAATGGATGACGTTTTGTTTTTTGCATATTCTCAGTGGAAAATGCAATATGTTAAGATAGTTCCTGCATTAAAATGCGTTTTGCTAACATTTAGCAAGAAATGTGCATTTTGTTTTCATAATCTTCATTCAGTGAATGTATCTGATGTTTAGTTTGTTAGTTAATGCAACATTTTCTATCGTTGCTATGGTGGTTGCTATGGACACTGCTGTCGCTGAAATAATAGTAGCTGTCACATGACTGAAAATGCAATTGTGGCAGTAGACCCTTGCCACATGCCACCGAAGTGGCTTCTCTGTGCTCCTCCGATGACCAAGACAGAGGTGGTAATTGAGTAAACCGGTTTATTGTAAAGATGGATGTTTTACAGGCAGAGCAGGTGGTAACGGCTGACATGTCCGCACTCCTCTCGAGTGTGTATGGTGATGGCTGGTCTAACCTGTGGGCCTTGATTACTCAATGTATCACAGGTGTGCAGCCTCACCCAGCCCCAGAGTCTAATCAGTCTGACTCGGACCAGGTGAGGCTGCTTAAACCAGCCACCAACCACACACACTACACATACCACTACTGCTAACTGCTGCTACTAGTAGTAGTAATTCTCAGCTCTTTAG